>PVJA010000551.1:18520-165614 GCA_004027025.1 Myocastor coypus | reverse complement strand
CAGAATGCAAGAGCTGTTAGTTTAAGAAGGCTTCCACCTCGATTTCAGAAGAAGGCCTGGGAGGCCAGGCAGTGTGCTCCTGAGAGGGCAGTGTGTGAAGCAGAGAGTGAGAAGCCAATTCAGTGGAAACCCCAGAAGTTTGGAAAAGCCAAGAATGTGGATCGTGCTAAGAGGGAGCAAAGCCAGCCTAAGAGAGAAGACATGGGAATTATCACCAAGAGTGCTGTAGGAGCAGAGTTGCATGATGCTCACAACTCAGTGCAGACTGCTTTGGATTCTCCAGTTGGAACTATGAGATTTAATGTTTACCCTGCTCCCTGCTGGATTTTGGACATGTGTTGGTCCCAATGTTTTGTATTACCCTGTTGTTTGCAACTTTTGGAATTGTAATGTCTATCTTATGCCTTTGAATGTTGGATATGTTTAATTCTTCTATTGTACAGGGGCTCACAGTTGAGAGCTTGCCTTGGATCTTGGAGGAGATTTGGGATTTGGACTTTTCAGCAATGCTGAAACTATAGGGACTTTTGCAACTCTTCCAGATGGACTAAAATGTCTTTTGCAAAAAGGAATATGTATGAGACTTTGGGGGTCCAGGGGCGGAATGTTATGGTTTATGTCTAGTTGTCCCCCCAAAGCCTCATGGAGTCACTGGTCGGGGACTTCTAGAGTTTGAGACTTGATCCATGATCCCTGGGATTATAGGTTTTAGTGCTGATGGGATTATGGGTGGAAGTACTTCTGGGATTATGGGTGTAGCCTAGGGCGGGAGCTAAGGTGGAGAGCCTGAATGTAATATAAAGAGAGACAGAGAGACAGACTAGAGCTCGGGCTGTTGCTGTTGCTCTGCTGCCGTGTTTGGTTGGCTGCCTCTGCCACCATTTTGCTGCTGTTCTGCTGCCTTGAACTGGATGCTCTCCGCCCTGCTCCACTCAGCCTTGGGCCAACCGAATATGGACTGAAAACTCCACAAACTGTGAGCTAAATAAGCCTTTCCTTCCTTCATTTTGAGTGTTGGGTATTTGTCCTGGCAATGAGCAAAAAGTAACTAAAACAATCCTCATTTTTAAATTTATCTCTACATTCATTTATTGGCATTAGTACTGAGGATTTGTCTCAGGGCCCTGTGTATACCACACAAGTACTCTAACACCGTGCTGCACCCAGACTTCTGCTTCCTCATTTCTGCATGAAGTGACTGAAGTGACTCAGTGGAAAGGATACTTAGCGATGCAACAGTGGCATGGCTGTGTCTTGATGTTGCCCCATAACTGGGCCTTTCTCAGAGGCAGCTGGATCTAAAGTGTGATGCCAAGATTGAGGGTGTGTGGTTACTCAGTCAACCCTCTCATTGGTTTGGCACCTGCTCCAAGTTCAGTGGCCCAGATAGAATATAACGGGGGCAGAAAGAAGCAAATATCATCGCTTGCTTGCTTTTGTTGTTTTCTACCTATCACAAACCCTCTGTTCCCTGCCTTGCCCCTTTGCCCTGCCAACCGCCCATGGAGCCAGCCAACTTTGAACCAAAACCTCTACAAACTGTGAGCTAAATGAACCTTTCCTTCTTTTACTTTAATCGTTGGCTGTTTTGTCTCAGCAATGAGAAAAGTCACTGAGACAGGGACCAACACATTCACTTGTATCTAGTTAGCACTAGAGGGTGGGAGGCAGCTGGGTAGGCATGGAGCAGTCAGTCAATGCATTAAAGAGACAGAAAGTCCGGTGTGTGATGATTTATCCAAATAGAGGCAGGGATGGGACACTGGAAAGACCTCTTTGCTTTTATGATCTCAGGACAACAGAAACCCAGATTGTCAGTAGAGAATGAGAATAGAAAGTTCTCATATGAGAAGAACATAGCAGAACTGGAAAAATAAGATAAACTAAGAAATGCAGATCTGCTGATAGCACTGAAAGTCCTATTGAAATGATCATGAATTTAAACAAAATGAACCAGTATAGGTTTTCTTCCATACACCTTCAGTTTCTTAGGTGCAGGGGTGGAGCAGACAAAGTTTAAGTAACGCTTTCACACTTACTGCACTTGGAAGACTTAATTAATGCCTTCAAGTTCCTGTTTTCCAAATTTACTTTTACAGGTGTGTTGCAAGAGCCAAATGAGATAATATATGTATACTGTGATCATCCAGGGTGCACGCTCTGGCATTTGCCTGACAAGGTTTAAATCCTGCCTGACTCTTATGTTAGAGGAGAGGAAACAGACCAGGGAAATTATGGTGTAGGCAAAGTGATGTTTATATCATAATTTCTACCCCTGGATGTAAGAAGGGTAAGGAGGAAAATGAATATATGAAATAGGATAGGGAAGAACATGAAAATAAAATTGGATTTATTGATTTTTGCTTGTTTTCGTTTTGGAGGTAGGATGCCAGCCAGCAGTGTAGAGGTGGACATAAAGTAGAATACTTAGACTGAGAACAGGGAAAGAGTGTACAGCCTCTGATGTGGCCTTGCAAATCAATATCAAGTATGAGATGAAAGAATAGATTAACAAAGAACTCAAGAAGCTGAAGACACAAGAATTTCATCTATGTAGGTTTTCAAATCTCTAACAAGTATGACCAAAGGTAATCTTGATAAGAATGACAATGAGACGGCAGCGAAGATACTCAAGAAATAAAAGCATTCTATAGGGGACTATAACTGAGAAAAAAAATGCAGTCTTATGTAGGATCTTCAAAGGCAGAGAAGGGTTGTAAAGGAGCGAGGGAAAAGAAGCTGGAGATAAACCACCTTTCTTCTCAGGCTTGTCGTACACGGAAAAGAAAAAGAGCCCTTGCTAGACAGAGTTCAGAGCACATTTGCACTATCTAACTTCTTAAAACTCAATAGTCATATTCTGAGGTCATAAACAACCACTCAATTCTGCATTGCTTTGTAAAAAAAAAAAAAAAATCACTCTTCTTTTTCAGCTGACTTTCACAGTACAGTACTATGCTTCTAATTTATACGTATCTGTCACAAGAAAAGTTTCAACATATGAAATAATGTGATCAAAACTGTAAGAAGATACTGAAACGGGGCAACTGAAAAAAATCTTCAAAAATTCATTTAAGTAAAATATTAGAGATTATATTCATTAAAGAGTAAAAAAGCAAAGTTTCATTTCTTCCTGTTACTTCTGCCCCAAAGTGACCACTTCCTGTCCCAAGGGACCTCGTTGCCATTTAATTTCTTCCATGGAGTCAAGGTGGGTTACATGTGCTGAGTGAGTTCCCAGCTTTCCCAGTTTCATAAGAATACTGGTTAAGAGACCTCTATGGACTTTACCCCACTCAAATCATGGTCAGCATAAGGAATAATCTGAGGGGGGCTCACAACTGGGGAAAAGAAAAAGAACCACTACTCACAACTACCCTGTGAATTTCAGGAAAGGGGCGACAAACCTTAGCCTAACTCACAGATTCCACCCAATTATCCACCCATAAATCCCACAGGATTCCTCACCCACAGCAACACTCTACTGGTTTATAGGTACATCAGATCTCCACACACATCCTCGGGTCTGTGCATGCAATGCCACACAGACAGGAGGACCCTGACAGCCCTGAGGGCAGTGTGTGCATAGCAGTGCTGCAGGACAATGCCCTCTGCACAATGACAGCAGCTGCTCAGAACCGGCATGACATTCCAAGACCCACAAGAAGAGCACAGTCCCAAAACACCTTTCCTTTGAATGGTAATAAAAGAATGGAACAGGGACATTTGCAATAAATGACCAAAAAGAAACCTACAAGTGGAGTTGCTGAACGAAGTGAGGTTTTCCCTCCTGAAACCAAAAGAGGACAGAGGAGAAGACTGTGGACTAAAATGCTGACTGCAGTGCAAAGTGTTAAGGAAAGCACTCAGTCAAGGAAGTGGGACCTCTCTACAGAAGCAGCATGAAGTAGCCTCAGGGAACAAACAAGAAGAAATGGAGAGCCCCACATTCTACGGCATGTGACTCAAAATAATCTTAAGGAAGCTCAGCGAGGGCCTGCAAGGTAGCTCAGCAGACTAAGCACCTGCTTAGGCAAGCACAGGGACCAGGGTTCAATCCCCAGCACCACATGCCACACGGGCCGCACCTGTGGGTGGGCCTCACCTGTGCCCAGTCAAGATGTGGCGTCACACACCTGTCGCCCCAGTGCTGGGAGACTGAAAAGAGTCCGAGCAATGGAATGAAACCCTGTACCAAATACACCACACACACACACACACACACACACACACAGAGAGAGAGAGAGAGAGAGAGAGAGAGAGAGAGAGAAGCTCAGAGAACTGTCAGAGAAATCAGGCAACTATTTGATCGCAGGAAGAAAGTGCATGAGTACAATAAACAAGCAGCCCACAGCTAGAAGGCATTCTTAAGCAAACTAGGCCTGAAGTAGCACTAACTGAACTGGAGACACTCAATGACTCCAAAAGTAGATGTGACCAAGTAGAAAAAAATCAGTGAACTTGCAGACAGACTTTTGAAACTATTGAGATAAAAGAGAGGGAAAAGTAGCACAAATCTGTATGATTTATGGTACTGCACCAAACAAAACTACTATGTGCCTTAAGAGTTCTGGAATGAGCAGAGAAACAGAAAAAGACAGACAACTGATTGATATACAGACACTAAATACTCTGCTCTAGAACAACTAATGGTTAAGGAAAAACCTCAGCACAAAGATGGAAGCACAGCCAATACATTCAACAGAAAATATACGAATAATTCTGTGAGGAATTTGTGAAGTTGGCTCACTCCCAACAGCGAACACCTGCTAGATCAAAGATGGAAGATGCAGTCTACCCAGAGGACAGCAGGAAGACGCAGCAGCAATCAAAGGCCACGGCCTAGATGTTCACTATAGAACCACCACCAAAGGCTGTGTAAGAAAGCCACAGCAGCCACACTGAAGGTTCAAGAGTCTGTGCTGCCAGTTGGGAAGAACTGGAAGCCAACGTCCAAAAGCAATGCAAAGCCCGCAGCACCTCCGAGGAGAAGCTGAAATACTCCCTTCTTTCTTTATTTTCTTCTCTCTAAGCCACTCACTGGTGCCACCACATCTGGGTGGGTCTTCACCCCTCAGCTGCTGGTGGATGCAGCAATCATCCATAGCCACACCCAGAAACGAGTAATCTCTTAGGCAGTTCTTAATTCTAATTGAGATGTCACCATTAATGCTCACACAAAGGGTAACTTACGGGATGCAGCAAAAGTAGTTCTAAGAGGTAAGTTTATAGCGATAAATGACAGCACTAGGAAGAAATAAATATTTCAATTAAAAACTTAGCTTTTCACCCCCAAACAATAAAGAAAAGAAAGCAAAGCCCAATGTTAGAAGAATAAGATAAAGATTAAACATAAATACATAAAAGACGCCAGAAAATAATAAAATAGATCAACAAACTAATTTTTTAAAAATAAATTTAACTTATTTTAGCTAAACAAACTGTCAGATACAATACTTAGAAAAGGGAAAATAGATAAAATCACAATAAAGAAAAAGGAACATTATACCATATTACAGAAATATACAGGACTTCAAGACACTTCTGTGACATTTTTAACGCCAACAATCTTGCGTTAGTTGTAACTGATATACAACTATATATATTCAGGTTGCTTACTAATCAAAATGATGTAGAGACTTTTTTTCACAAAAGTAATATATAAGGCTTATAAAGTATTTCATTGATTAAAACAGGTGTCCAGGGACAGATTTCTGGTTAAGAAAAAATTTCTATAGACACTGACTACGCAGTGTCCAATAGCTTTGGGCCTGTAGATCGTCAGATGTTGTATTTGTGACATAAAACTCAGAGCCACAGTGTTAAAGGGACAAGTCCTTTGGTGGTGCTCCTTGCTTATAGTAGGGGCCACATATAAAGAAAAGGCATTGATTTAATTTGACTGCATGCTCTGCATTTCATGATTAGTATGTAAGCCTAATCGATTTCTGAAGTAACACAGGTTTTTCACGTTGATAGTGAACACATGTGTAATCTCTCTTCACGAAAACTGGAGGGACTTATAGCAAACTGTGAGACTCCATAAGTAAAAGGGTCTAAGAGTTAGTGAGTTACAATTGCTATGCCTCGAAATAGTTTATAAATTTATCTGTTAGTTCAAATGCTCATGATTTGATTATACATGTTCTAATTAATCATCGACTATGAGAAAGTTTTAAATTCCTAGAAACACAGAGCACTGATAGTCTGGGGCTATAGCTCAATAGCACAGAGCCTGCATAGCAAGGGTGAAGCCATGAGTTCAATTCCAAGTACAGAAGAAGGATGAAGAGGAGAAGGAGGAAGAGGAGGTGAGGAGGAAGGGAAAGAGCAAAGCAAACAGCCTGTGAAGATAGTCATACAAAAAATAGTTAAAAAATAGATGAAGTATAATAGAGGAAATTGAATGAATCAAAATCTTTCAGATAAAAGAGCTCAAAATCGTATGATTTCATAGGTGACTTCTTTCAATCAATAAAAGAATTAATTCTCATTTTTCTTACACTTTCAAGAAGAAGAAGAACAACAACAACCCTGGAGGAGGATGAGAAGGAAAAGGAGGAGGAAGTGGAGGAGGAGAGAAGAGATACTTCTTATGAGGTTATCAGCATTACCCTAAAACTAAAGCTAGGTAAGGACTCTACACGAAAACAGTGGGCCCATATCCCTGATGTACATAGATCTGAAAATCCATAAATGTACTAACAAATCAAATTTATCATCACGTTGAAAAGATTACAGACCATAGTCAAGTGAGATTTATCTTTGGAGTGTAAGGATAGCAAAATATATACAAGTCAATGAGCATAAGCCATATTAATACAATAGAAGACAAAAATTATATGATCACCTCAATAGATACTCTCAAAAGCATCTGGGAAAAAAGGCCCAGTAACTTTTCACAAAATGTTTTCAACATATGAGATAGATAAGGACAGTATCTGGTATAATAATGGCAAACTCGGGGAGCGCCACATTCGATGGTGAAGTGGCGACAGCGTTTGCTCTTGAGTTGGCAACAGAACAAGGCTGTCCACTGTCAACACTTCCATTCAGCACGGCCTTGAAAGTCGTAGGCAGACCAATTAGCCAAGAAAAGCAAAAGCATCCAAACTTGAAAGAAATGAAATCAGTTCTTTTGGTCCATGACATTATTTTCTATTTAAGGAAATGCCAAAGATTCTGCTAAAAACTATCTAAAATAAATTAATTCAACAGACTTGCAAGATACAAAATCAACACACAAAAAGCCAGTTGCATTTCAACACACAAATTGCAAACTATCTAAATCAAAAATTATGAAAGCAATCCCATTTAAGTAACAACAGAAAGAAAATATAAAATACTTAGGAATAAATTGAACCATGGATGTGTAGCTATTAAATACTAAATCATCTGTGAAAGCAATTGAATGTGAAAAGATCAGAGACACCCCATATCCATGGTTGAAAGAATTAATATTGTCCCAACTTCCACAATTCAAAATATCCTCTACAGAGCCAATGCGATCATTATCAAAAGTCCACGTTATGTTTCACAGAAATAGATAAAAGCAATATTTTCAGAAGGAGCCACAAATGTCCCAGTAGACAAAACAATTGAAAATGGTGACGTGCAAATGCCACCCTTCCTGATTTCGAGTATGCCACAAAGCTAGTTAGAAAGTAGTAGCAGTAGCTGCAGCAGCAGCGGGGCCGCACTCATTGCTATATCACCATTATCCTCAAGTAGAGTGAGGATGGCCTGGAGACTGACACACAGAACACTTAGACTGAAAGTGAGCGCATAAGGAGGCCAGAAGCAAACTCATGCAGGCAGGGTCAACTAATCGTCAATAAGAGTTCCAGAAATATATAACTAGCAAAGGATAGTCTCTGCATTCGATATTGGCAAAACAGTATACCCATTTTAAAAAAAAGGAATGTGGTTGAACATTTATCTTCCCCAATGCTCAAAAGCATCTCAAAATGAGTTACAGACTTACATATAAGAACTGAAAATATAGAAACCCTTAGACAAAGCAAAGGCAATGTTTGTTCATGGCAATGATTTTGTGACTATGACAATAAGAGCAAAACAACAACAACAAAAATAAGCAAGTGAGAACGCATCAAAGATCAAATCTTATGCATACCAAAAAAAAAAAAAAAAAAAAAAAAAAAAAAAAAAAAAAAAAAAAAAAAAAAAAAAAAAGATCAATAAAATCCAAAGGCAAGCTGCAGGTTGTGGAAAATTATTTGCAAATCATGATTAATAAAGAGTCACTGAGCTGCACAGCAAAACCCAGAACAAACACTACCTATTAATCTCATTCGAAAATGGGTAAGAACCCAAAGAGACATTTTGCTAATGAATATGTCCAATTTTCCCAAAGTTCCATGGGAAACAGCAATGAAATGTAAATTAAAACCAAAGTGGACTATCACATTATAGCTGTAAGAATTGTTCATGCTAAAAACATAACTCTCATGAGAATGTACAGAACAACTCAAGTTACAGAGCTGTGATAGGAACTGGGAGCCCACTTCTGGACATTTACATAAAGGGATTAAAATCAGGATCTTAAAGCAATACTCACACTTCTATTTTCATTGTAGCATTTTTATAACAGTTAAAATGTCAAAATGACCTAACTTTACCTCAGCAAAAGAATGGATATAAAACTGAGTTACATTTCTTCTTTTTTAAAAAAATATATTTGGTATAACATCTCACTACTCAGTTCTGACTCCTAGCGATCCTCTTGGTTTTTAGCTTCTTCAGCACTGGAATTGCAGGTGTGTGCCACCAGCCCTGTCTAGGTAGCACACTCAGTGCACCCCAGGGGTGGGGCCGTGCAACATACTGTGCTGAGGACCAAACCCCTGGTTCCTGCCCTTACCTAAGCAGGCACTTAGTCCACTGAGCTCTCACTCGCCCGTATTTCTTCTTTTACAAAGGGAAATCATATGCAATATCACAAACATATATTCATTCATACATACAAACCTGATCCACTGGGGTTACATATATGTGTACACAAGCCATATAAATGAATGCCATCCTTTTCAGATAGGAAAGAAATCCTGCCATTTTCAGTGCCATGGATGAATCTGGAGAGCATTATGCTAGATGAAGTAAGTTCAATATAGACAAGTTAATGTGGTATAATTCCAATAATATTGCTAAACAAAAACAGTTAGTGTTTAACTAAAAGTTAAATTTATGAGAGCAAAGTGTAGAATGGTATTAACCAAGATATAGAGAAATGAAGAAAGAAGGAGAGGCTGTTGGTCAAGAGGTACAAAGTACCAGTTAGGTAACATAAATCAATTCTAGAGTTCTAATACACAGCACAGTGACAACAGGTAACATATTCTACTGCACACTGGAAATTTGTTAACAGGGTGGAACTTATGTACACTTACAACATAAATAAATAAATAAATAAATAAATGTTGGCAGTGCTGGCCAGATAGCTCAGTGGATTAAAGTGCCTGCTTAGGCAGATATAAGGACCAGGGTTCAATCCCTGGCATGCTGTGTAGGCCCTGCCCCTGCCCTTGCCCCAGGGCCATGCTGAGATGGCCATTGAGACTGGGCATTGGTGGCACAACCCTGACAGGTAAATGTTGAAATCGTCCAGGATTTCCAGGTAGTCGCGGTAGCGCAACTAAACAGCCCTCCCAGACCAGCTTCGGAACATGGCAAGAGTGCCTGGGAGGTTGAAAACAGGAGGATCATCATGAGTCTTATCTGTGTAGTGAGACCCTGTAGACCCTGCACTAAATACAAACAAACACACACACACATATATTGATTGTAGTAATTGTGCAATGTGATCAGCCCATACATAAATGTTTAAATTAAACACACTGGAGCCCGGCAGGATGGCTCAGTGGTCTAAAGCACCTACTTAGGAAAGCTTAGGCGGCTGCAGGGACCCCAGTTTGATCCCCAGAACCACATGCTGTGCCAGCCCTGCCCTCAGGGCAGGCTGAACTGGCCATAAAAATAAATAAATAAACAAACAAAAGTTCTGAAACAAGAAAAAGAAAGTAAAATAAAATAAAATAAATTCTTTTAAAAAATAAAATAAAATAAAATAAAAATAAACACACTATTACAATAAAAGTCATACTAAAATTCTGTCTCACCCAAGAAAGAATGGCTGTCATCAAGAAATCAAACAATAATGAATGCTGAAGGAACTTGGGGAAAAAAAAAAAAAAAAAAAGAAAGGAACACTTCTTCACTGCTGGTGGTATGTGAACTGGTACAACCACTGTGGAAATCAGGATGGAGATTCCTGAACAAAGTAGGATTAGAGGTCCCATTCAATCTAGATATTCCCTCCCTGGCCCCGCCCCAGGTATTTTTTTCAGAAGAATTGAAAACACAGCAATATATGTACATCCATGTTTACAGCAGTGCAATTTGTCATAGCTAAATCTTGGAAATGACCCATAAGCCCAAGAACTTAAGAACATGATAAAAAAGATGTGGTATTTTTAGACAATGCAGTACCGCTCTGCTATGAAAAGATAAAGTTGAAGATTCTGTAGGTGAATGAATGGAGCTAGAGAACATAATCATAAGTGAAATAGATCAAATTTGTATGTGTAAGTATCACATTGTCTCCCTAATGTAAGGATCTGAAGGAATAAATAAAATCCAAGAAGTACAACAGGTACTGTGAAAGGGAAAGAAACTGCTTAATAGGAAAGAACTGAGATGAGGGAAAGGAGAAAGGAAAGAGGGAAAGAAAAATAATCACTGAGACTGATCTATGCAGTGAGACCCTGTAAACACTGCACTAAATATAAATAAACAAACAAATATTTTTTAAAAGAATATACAGTGATCATCCTCAAAACACTTCTCTTTGCAATGAACACACTTAACCCATTATTCTGGCCAGTCTCTGAAGCAGTTCTGAAAGTTCTCTTTTGTGAGTACCATTGTGACACAAGGTCACTCCGCCACCATATGTGACAGGCCTGGAATCACGCAACTGCTGGCTCTCCTCAGAAGTCGTAACGACTCTGACAGGTAAATGTTGAAATCGTCCAGGATTTCCAGGTAGTCGCGGTAGCGCAACTAAACAGCCCTCCCAGACCAGCTTCGGAACATGGCAAGAGTGACGGGGTACGGTGACGGGACACAGACCTGTTTGAAATGATGGTTACATCTCGAAGTGCATTAACGACAATCTGTCTTTTACTGTCAACACTTTTAAAATGCAAACTTTCACTTTGGTTTGCCTCCACATCTTATTTTACAATTCCCTCGTACATCAGGTCATCGAGTTGTACACCTCAACATATACAAATTTGACAGGACCCTGAAAGTTAAAGAGTTGCTATGTTTCTACTTTACGCTCTCCATAAACCCTACCTTCTTTCCCAAAGAAACCCAGTCACCTAATACAGATTTCACACATCTCAAAGTGATATTTATCCCATGGTCCGTGTCAAGAAAGCATTTCCTTTTGACTTATCCCTTCCCAACTTCCCAGTCCGCCTGCACATTACTCCATTGGTGAAATTATCCTGCAGCAAGCAGTGAGCTTATCCCATCTCCTCTCAGGGAGTGTTTACAATTATAAGAAGCAGTTATCAACACGGTGTTAAAATTACACGAACACATCATGATAAAACGTTGAAACTATTTCACATCTGGAGTGGCTAAATTGAAGTAGTCTTTACAGGAAAGTTAAATCACCAAAAATAATACGATAATAAACCATACAACACACAGCAGCTTTATATCAACGATGGAACGCTAACGGGAGAAGTGCAGAAGTCTCAGCTCTATCACCGTTCCGCCTGAAATAAATAAAAACTTATGACAGAACAAATTAAAGAGCGAACGATTTAATGCCATAATTAGTAGTGAGAAATGTAAAAATTAGTAATTATTGAAGAAATCATATGTTTAATGTATTAACTGTAGCTATTAAAACTATATTATATTATTTTATCAAATTATGTAATGAGTGAGATTTTTTTTTTTCCAGAGTGTATGTTACTTCCTCAGAGAAAGATTAAGTGTTGAAGAAGCCTCATTATTTAGGCCATAGTGTACAGTACATTAATTCTGTGTTATGGTTTGCACATTAGGGGGTCTGATTCAATTGTAGAAGAAGGTTTTTTCTTTCTTTCTTTCTTAACTGCTTGATGAGGTTTCAAAAGACAAATTTGGCAACCAGTAAATCCAGGATAATAAATAAATTTCAGTGGAACATTTACATCTTCCAAGATGACTGACATTTCAGAAAAATGATCAGAGTAAGTCAGGGTGACCCTCAAAGATCCCAGGCACCCTGGGCCACTAAGGACCCATACCCATGCTCAAAGATCCTCACAATGTCAGGTCAGATGCAGGAAGTTCCACAAAATACTAGGGTGTGCTGCATGAGACAGCTCAGTTCTTGACTCTCGAAATCACTGAGGAAACTTGGGTTACTGAAGCCCCTAACACTCTCAGCATTCTAATCTCCATGGCATACCATAGAGAATAATCTCATCTGCTGTAAAATACTAACTACCCACCTTTTCTTTTTCATATTTTAAGGAAGTTTCTACAGGGTTTTCAGGGTCTCACTACTGGATCAGACTCGTAGTGATCTGCCTGTTTATAGCCTTCCAAGAGCTGGGATTTCAGGCAGTCACCACCACACCCAGAATCATTGCCCTCCCAGCATGCCCCTGGGGGCAGGGCCAGCACAGTGAGCCCAGGAATCCGACACCCCCCCATGGCCCACCACACCCCACCCCATCCCTGGCTACTTTGCCTGCTTGCAGGTGCTTTAATCTGCCAAGATATTTGGCCAGCCCTAAATATCCCCAAGCACTGGGATATGGGTCTTAGAGGCTGTTTGACTAATATGTACCTGTGACCATCAATGCCTACATAAATAAATGAATAGGAACTCAAATTTAATTTAAACATTTATGAAAGAAATGAATGAGGGTATCAAAAAATGTATAGGGGCTGAAAATATCCATTATAAAGCCGAGGTGATCTCTTTGAGGGGGAAAAGTTAGTAGCAAACAACAAGAAGGGTGTCTCCCTTCAGACATCTAGTGGAACAGGACATCCCGGGGAAGGGTGGTAGTATGGGCAGAAGAATCTGACATCGTCACAAAGCAGAAAACTCCCATCTGAAGTGAACACACTGGGAAGACAGGTAGCTATCACCTACACACCCCCACACACAATTTTCCTAAAATTACATGACATGCAAAATGAGATGAGTACAGCAATAAGCATTTAGAGTGATAATTTTCTGAAGATTAGCTTACATAAAGTTCACCCATTATGAGACAGCTTTAGGGGCCCCGGATGGAGCTCAGTGACAGCTTACGTTCTCAGCAAGTTCGAGGCTCTAGGTTCACTCCCTAGCATGAGAAAGAAGAAAGAGAGTCATGGTTCATGGCTAGATGTCACGCCAAACCTCTGGTGCTGATTAAAGCATGATGACGCTCATTGCTGCATTGATTATATACCACGTATATCACCATACACATGGCTAACAATCACCAGGAAAAAGGTTACAGCATTTTAAGAACCATAAAGTCACCTTGCCCTTTTCGGTTTACCCCCAGTCAAATCTTTAGTCCTAGCCAACTACTCATCTGCATTTTTTATCTTCACAGATCTTTCTATAAATTTCATATAAATTCTATTATACAACATGTACTCTCAACCTCTGAATTCTTTCACATAGCATATTTTAGTAATCATTCTGTTTTTGCCTTACCTGGGTAGTTTCTTCTTGTTGAGAAATTACATCTAGACAGATTAATGCATCTGTTTGACATAATTCTGATATAAACATTTATGAATAAGTTTTGAGTAAATGTTTAAATTATTGTTAAATTCTTAAGAAATTGACATACATATATGAGCATGTATAAGAGTATGTAATAGTATATGTAAGAGTATATTTACTCTTTGAATTATATATTGTTATTCCTTGCTCATATAACAATTCTGCAGGGCATAATAAAAATTACGGTAGAGCTTGCTAGCGTACCTGATGGAACATGGAAGGACCCTAAATACAAAGACTACAACTCCTGTCATTTACTTGAAAGTTCAAGATTATGCAAAAAAAGACCTGGACCTGCCCAAGACCCACGTGGGCACTGTACAATTAACGACTTGTGGTGAACCGCTCAGTTCACCATGATGATTCGGGGGCTAGTCTAGGAAATATTTATTCTAATTCTTGCAAATGCAGGTTGAATGACTCAGCTCACCCTAGAAACATACCTTCTGGAACCCAGCAATGTTCCCCAACCTGGAGACCCAAATCATAAACTTCTCTCCTAATAAAAACTGTTCCCGTGACACTCAGCCATTTCTATTTGTCCATCATCCCCGCCAAAGTGATGGACTTTCCCTGCCATTCCTTTATATCCCAGAAATATAACAGGTAAACAAAATGCCAAAAAATAAGCCTATGAGAAAAAGGTGAAAATCGATAAAGACAGTGTGTGATGACTTTCCATATGAGGCAGAAACATGCACAACGCATAAAGAAAAAGAAACTAAAAATATCTGATGTTGCTATAAAGGAAAACCGAGCCAAAAGCCATTTGTCTGTGCTTCTTGCCCATCTGTGTGGCTCCTCTACTAAACAGCCAGTGCAGTCAATTCTCATTTGCTTTCCTGCTATAAAAGTTGCGGCTTAACTAGGAGCTATGCTGCGATGTCTAGATAAAGACATCTTTACATAAATACTGTCTATGTGTCTATGCTTTACACATATGCTTTGCACGTGTGATTTTTGAGCACGCACCCTGTCTCCCCATCTTCAGGTAACATGTGATCCCATGAGAAACACCTACAGGAAAACATTTCTTCTTGAGCTGGGAAATGTTCTCATTCTCTTAAGCTTGACTATAACACTACAGAAGCTTGAAAGAATGGGTTTTCTATTCCCACGTCAGAAAAGTTATCTCTACTACAATCAAGTCTGGAAGGAATGAACTGACACTTTATTGCTGGACAAAGAAGGAGGGCATCAAACTGGGCACTAAGAGAATGAATGATTTCTCCAGCGCTGTCAAGAATTTTCCACGGGGCTTTAAACAGGACATCCAGATAGCTATTCCTTCAGACTGGGGTTTCAATCAGCTGACCACTGTCACTGTAAACATTTGCCCTGGCTGCACTTTCCCACTGCTGGATGATTGTCTGCTTGGCAACAAGATGACAGAAGCACGCAGCCAAAATATCCTTATGTGGGCATAGCTGCCTCTCCATGGCAGAGCCAATTTGGACTTCATCCATTGGCAGGGATGCCCAGAAGCAGCCAATTTTAGTTCAGCCTCTTTAAAACTCTGGATTGTAAACAAACAGTAGGATTTTCCATGGTGGAAGGAAGAATAATGCGAAGAAGACAGATACAGAAGAGAGAGAAGAACTGAAGCTAGTCCCTAGTTCCCTGGAAAAATTGAACCCAGGTGTTTCACCTAGTTGCCCAAAAGAACTAGAAGGAAGAAAAAAAAAAAGCTACCAAAAACCTAAACGGTCTGACAATGCCCCAGATCTTTTACCTTCTAAAGTTGATGAACTCCTTGTACATCCCTCTTTCGGTTCCTTACTCTTTTAATATTCATATTATCACTTGGGTCTCACTACCTCACTTGGTATTTGAAGCTTTCGGTCAAAAACAGACACCTTTAATAGGTGGATGCTGGCTTTGTAGTAAGATGTGCTTGTAATTTACGTGCTTACATAATTTTTTGTTTTCACGGATTTTACAAGGAAGCCTAGGTAAAATAAATGCACAGGGGTCAGGGAGATAGCTCAGTGCTATGAGCACCTGCCTGGTATATGCAAGGTCCTCACCCAGTACCATAAAATTAAATAAATAAATAAATAAATAATTGAAAAGTAAAAATAAAATAAATGCTTGAAAAATTAAAATCGGTGGGATTGCCTCTCGCCAAAACTCTTGAATAAACCAACCAATGTCTTTAAGAATCAGGCTTAACACTGCTGTGTGTATCTTGCACCTCATGCTGTCCTGCCACGTGATGGAGTCCACAGAATGAAGAATTAAAAGGTGGATGGCTAGGGGCTGGCAAAAAAGCTCAGTAGATTAAAGTGCCTGCAAGCAGGCACAGGGGCCAGCCCCCTCCTCCCCCACCACCCGTGGGCACGCAGAGGCTGCAGTTGAGACTGGGGGCAGTGGTGCATGCCTATAATCCTAGCTCTTGGGAGGCTGTAAGCAGGCAGATCACTGTGAGGCTGATGTAGTGGCGAGACCCTGAACACCCTGTAAACCCTTTCCTAATATACAAAAACAAAAGAAGAAGAAGAAAAAGAAGGTTGCAGAGCTAGTAGGGTTAAAAGCCCACATGACCTACTGTCAGTCCTTGAATTTTCTGTGTCTCAGTTTTACCCTAGTGATGTGATAAGATAATAATAATAATAATAATAATAATAATAATAATAATAAACCAATAACAACAACAGCAATAACAACTCTACAAAGACGATGTGATCACTAAACCAGTTTGAACCCAGTACAATAGATGTTACGGTTGTTATTAGTTGCATTATTAATGTATTAACACATAATTAATCAGAATGACTGTGAAACTATTAATAACCAATGAGAAATATTGATATGATAAAATTATTTCAGTTAATTTCAGTGAAATTCTTTGATTCAATAAATTCATTTTTCTTGAAATTTAAAACATTCAACATCACATTTTATAATTCAAAAATTATATTAATATTAAAGTATTCAGTACTGTATATCACAATACAATTAACTGGACAATCTATTCATTGAGAAAATGCATAATGTCAAAAAAGCAATGAATTCCGAATCATTTTTACATATTTGTATTTTATTGATCACAGATGCATTTATATGCGTGTAGAAAAAGTAGTACATTTTAATGTTAGGCATAGTTACATAGATTACCAAAAAAAAAAGGAAAGTAAAAAGCTGGGTGCACATATGTGTTGGTGGGCCCTATCCAACAATTCCCTCACTCCTCAAGGGTCCTTTGGCATGAGCTGGGAATCACTAATTGTGGTGAAGGTCAAAATAGACAGGAGAGCCTGACACTTAGAGCACTGCTTGCCAAGTGGAAATGCTAACCTGCTCTTTCCCAGCATTTTAGGAGAGCATTTGAAGATATTTCACAAGATAAATGGAAATGGGATAAACACACGGCTTGAAGGAAAATATACTTCTGGTGCATTTATTAAGCACTTGGATCTGATGCATGACACCTGCTTAAAACTCAAAGAATTATCACAGGCTTTGCCGAGGAAGAAAAGACAAGAATTATGACTGCACACAGGCTCATCCTTCAGCAAGTCAATGTTTTTAAATCAATGAAAAACAATCCAGTGATTGTGTCTGCTACAAAGAGAAAGCAATGTAAGATGACATACAGTATTTCAAGCTGTTCAAATTACTGATGGCAGAGTGGCAAGATATATATCCATTAAAACCAAATAGTTGTTTCAAAGTATGTTGGCCAACAGAGATAAATAGTGTCTCTCTGAAGCAAACATACAACTATTTCTCTTCTTAGAATTTTGGACTCTATAATGCTTTCAACCGCAGTTATCTTTTGCTTATATGAGCAAGTTTTATCTTCTGTGTTCATGTAGAAATTTTCAACCCATCAAAATAATTTTCTCCTCCAACTAAAGAGAAGATCCATTAGACATTAGGGTATCCATGTTTGCATAGTAGACATTTTGCTAGTCCCACTCGTATTTGTAAGCGGAGCATGTTAAGTGAGTTAAATGTGGATGAGTAAAACACATCAAATTCAAGGGCTACTTACATCATGGCCATAGATCATCAATGCTGCTGCCAGGCCTCAGAGTATGAAAGGAAGAGCTACCTGCGATTTATCTTTCAGTCTTGATTCTTCCTATCTGCATTTTTATTCATAAACCTGAAGAAATCAATCATTTAATATGCAAATCCCTAAAAGTTATGCCTTGAAATAAAAGATAAAATGTACAGGAATAAAGTGGACAACTGCTGGTTCCTAGCAGGAGAAAAACCATGCAGGACAGTAAAGATATAAAAATGATCAATGATTGTACTCAACAATGCCATAAATATCTATAGATCTCAGCACACCAATTTACCGCTAGGAAACAATACAGTATTATGGTTAGAAAACACTACAGTATATTTAAGGGAACTGCAATTTTTTGGTTAAGAAGTCACTTAACTAGTAATAACATTGTGTCTAATTTTTAAACTGAAATGTGAGAAGATACCCTAGTGTAATCATATAAAATATTAACGCAAAACTTCACAATTTGGAATACTGAAAAATGCCCGATTTTTAATGATTATTTCAAACTTAAGTAATACTCAAATGCCAGGAATTGTTATTGCTTTATTTGAACTGACTATTGTTTTCTCATTTTCACAATCTTCTGCTTATCTTGATTCCATTTATGCTCATGATTATACAGCTATATCCTACCTTGCTAGGACTTAAATTTGGTGCCAGGCCCTTGTAACCACGCCCTCATCTTGGCCAAGCCGTAAGCCCAAGCATGACTCTTCATTCACCACCACTTTTCCTTCCTACTCCACATTCAACTCATCAGTAATCTGTTAATCTGTATGACTTACCTCTTAAAGCAATTCTGCGTTTTCACCACACCCATACTGGCTACTCAAAATCTCACCATCCTGGGCCCGGCGGAATGGCTCAGTGGTCTAAAGTGCCTGCTTGGGCGGCTTCAGGGACCGCGGTTCGATCCCCGGCACCACATGCTGTGCCAGCCCTGCCCTCGGGATGGGCTGAGTCAGCCATAAAAATGAGTGAATAAGGTTCTGTAACAAGAAAAAAATAAAATAAAATAAAATAAAAATTTAAAAAAAAAAAAAAAAAAAATCTCACCATCCTAGTTGGCACTCCTTTTTCCACTTTGGCTGTAACAAAGATATACACACCACAGTTGCTTCAAAGCATAGCCTGGCTCAGTGGCATCTCGTTCCACTTAGAATAACCTTGAAAGTCCTCACTGGCATGACAAAATGCTCCAGGACCTGGTCCCTCATTTTCTGTCCAGCCTCACTATCATTTTAGTCAGTTCTACCTCTAATGTGACAAGCTTTTCCCTCTTCATAGGGTGAGTGGACTTGCTACCCCTCAGCAAGACTCCTCCTTGTCACCCTGGACTGGCTCTGTTACTGTCTGGATCTCAACTTCAATGTGAACCTTCCATGAAAAATCTTCCTCACTCTCAAATTTCAGGTAGATCTAGTGTGACTTCACCGTGGAATTTTCATACTCTGGTTGGTTTATTTATTATGTTTCTATCCCAAAAGAGTATAAATTCTATAGATAAAATCTAATTTGCTACTGGCCCCTCAGTGGCTCAGACACCACATGCTCCATGAAGCTTTTTTGCATAAATAACAACTGATGACCATTTTCCACACAGAATGACTGCAGGGATGTGGAAAAGCTTCTCCAACTTTCTTTGTCTAATGTATGCTTTTGTTGAGCTTTAAGACACTTCCCAGAGGCCTTCAGAAGCCATTTGCACCTCAAAGAGAATAAAGTTAACTGTCATACATCTGAAGTTATTTCATTAGCTATGGATGAGAAAAGTAGAATTGAGGATATTAAGTAAATGAAAGTGAGAAAAAAGGAAATTGTTCCTTCAGCACTTACCTGATGAGTTCAGAGATTGTCTTAGCTACTGTCTTGAAAAGGACTTTTGCATTAAAAAGTGATGCCCAGTGGAGGTTTAATCTTCCTTGGGAAAAGCCTCCCAGTACTGAGAGAAGGCAGTCATCTGTTCTCCACATTGCTGAAGCCAGAACAAAGGGAAATGAACAAAATGTAGTAGTGAGGGTATTGATCAGATATGAGGGAACAGGGCCTACACAGAAAAGTGAGCTGTGGAAAGCCAAGGTAAGTTTGTAGAGGAACGTAGCTTTAAATGTTGCTAACATGGAGCCCCTTAGAACTAACTCAGACTTGTCTCCCTCAAGTATGCCTAAGAAGACAACTGTTGTCCTGAGGCTAGGAAAGAGGGCCTGACTACTTTAGTCTTACAAGTCATCCAAGACTGGATGCAGATATCCTAAGGAGTTTAAGTAAGCAGAAGTCCCACACGAAGACTGTACAGTGACACGTGCGATGCATGCAGGTGTGACATGATCTTCTCTCACTGGATAAAGAAGAAAACATTGCCCTAAGCATGTGAAGTTTTTTACTCAGTTCAGTTCAGAAATAAATAAGCTTTTTCCACATCATCACATTTTCAACCTTGACATTTTTTAGCATCAAGGAGCGTGCATGTGGTAAGCAGCACAATGTAAGAGAGGACAGCACCAACGTTTTCTTCTTTGCTTGACACATTTCTTTTACGGGACTCTCCCCTTCTTCAAACCCTTCCTATTTTACTCCTCTGCCTAACAGACCTCTAATACCCAAGTTCCCATGCCTGAAGATGTTTCTCCTCCTCTACTGATACCCAAATAAACTCTAAACTGAAGCCAACCCAGTGCCCTTAAGAGCAATTGCAAGACTCCCAGGACCTCAAAATCCAGAATCCATGTATTTTGATTTTGGACCCCAGGAAGTTTTTTTTTTTTTTTTTAATTTTATGTTTTCATTTCTTGAAAGATTTTATAATACCGATGTAAGCATATCCCTCCTTTATTCCTTGGCCACTTTTTGACTGAGAACAGCTGACCCTTTGTATCCTTGGTTCTACATGCAAGAATTCAACCAAATATATATATATATATATATGTATATATATATGTATATATATATATATATATATATATGTTCCTAAACATGCATATTACTTCCAAAATTCAGCTTTATGTTATGAGTTGTACTATTATAAATGTAGATGTGCGTGTATTACTATACTATGATGTCTTTAAATCTTTTGAAAAGATACCTAGGAAGAGATTGTGATCTTCCTGTACAAGAGACCATTACTCTGCTATAAAAGAGAAATTTGAGCCATTTGTGGGAAAATGGATGCACTATGTAACCATCAGTTTAGGTAAAATAAATCAGAGGCAAGTACTGCATGATTTCTCTTACATGACAAACCCAAAGTATGAGTAAAGAGCAAAATAAAACATGAATAATAGGAAGCAGGAATATAGATCTTTTGTACATGGGAAAGTCACCATGAAGTGAAACAAGGGGGGAGAGAGGAGAAGAGCACACAGAAAGCACTACATTATGTTGTTGCTCCAAATTCTCAAAATAATTCAAATCCTCAGATACTACCATCATGCACTGATAAAAATAAAAATTAAAAGATGTGTTCCTCCTGGGTACGTAAACAAGTTTTGCGCTCCTCATTCCCCAAACAACACAGCACCAGAGCTATTTGCCTGGCATTAACACTACAGTGTTATAAGTAATCGAGAGACAAGATGCTGAGGAACCGGGTGGATAAGAAGACGCACTCACGTCAGGTGCATGTGCTACATCCATTTCAGCAGGGCGCGAGTATCGGGTTTTGAGCAGCTCCAGATGGTTTATCTTTGCGTATACACTAAGCATGGGCGGCCAGGTGATGCCCCTCGCAGTCCTGAATACAGCGATGGGGAAGCTCACAGTCGTCGATACGTGCTGACCGCCAAGGGTGTGCTCCATGCACACTCCAGCCTTTGTGCAAAGGTCTTGATGACGACAAACCATTCTGTGACTATTCCCACTGGGGCTCAAAATAGGGAATACTTGCTGACAGATTTTTCAGTTAATTATCATTTATATTCTTAGGTCTATTTGGCCCATGGAAAAAATAAAATGGTAGTTAAGTGAAAAATTGTATTAAAAAGAAGAAATCATTACAGTGATAACAAAACAAATCACAGTTAAAAAGCGTAAACATTAAGGCGACAAGTGACAGAGTAAACAGAAGTGTATGTGTTAATTTTAAGCATAACAAATCAAATATAGTTTCATCTTTTTTATTTTAAAGAGAAAAGATAAGCAAACAATGAAACTGAGTTTTGAAACAGACAAGATCTTTATTAATGTTTGTAACTTAAATTTTGTTTCCATAGTTTTCGATCAGGCTAACGGATATATTAGATTGAATTTTACAGTTGTATTAAAATATATACTTGGTTAAATGTTTGTGTAATAGCTAAAACTATTATACTGTTGGAGATATGGAACAGTGATGCAGTGCCTGCCTGGCAAGTGCAGGGTTGTGATTTCAACTCACAGTACCAAAAGAAAAAGAAAAAAAGAAATAGCTTTATAATGAGTGTAATTTAAACCAACTCTAGAGTTTGAAGAGGTGTATGCTTTATTTTCCTTTAAAAGGCTGCAGACTACGTTTAAAACTAATGCAATCTAGAAAAACCAAGCTGTATGGTTTTTTTAAAAAAATAAAGAGAAAACAACTTGATTAGTTGATTAAATTTACCTAACCAACTTTCTAAACAGGAAACATGATTTTAAAAGGAACCTTGGTAATACAAACAAATCTCTGCTGCTTCGCCCCTGTGACACCCAAGGCAGAGCCTAACTCCGGGCTGCTACATGTAGATCCAGCATCTTAATACCTTTGTTGCACACATACCACAGGGAAGCTGTTGACAAATACACGCAACAGCTCCTTGGTATGGAGAGCACAGTACTGAAAGTTTTCTTCAATAAATGGGGAGAAGAGAAGCAGGAGACAGAGGGTGAGAGGAGGGGACAGGGCCATACTTAAAGATATGCCATGCACAGGAACCTCACAGCCTTAATGAATGTGAACAGGAGTAGTAGGCGTGAATGATATCAACAAAAATGAAAATGGGGAAGAGGATTTAGAGGAGGGCTGGAGGGGGCTGGAGGGAAAGATATTTAAAAAAGAAACACACTCTATCAAGGACAGGTACCCATTTCCCAAGATGGTGGTAAACTGCGTGTGCTGCGAATGAAAACTAAAATAATGATGATAAAATGAAAATGAACCCAGCAATACTAGGAGAGGCTTGAAGATGTAGGCGCTTGTGGTTAACGCTGAGAATTATGCTTCCTCGGCTCCCAAGGTAGAACTGACGCAGGGAGGCAGGGTCCGCGTGGAGACGGTTGATTGACTGCATTGTCATGGAAACTAGACTGTAGGTATGCAGGTCTCCTTATAGTTGTGACATACAGGATCGCTGTGCCAATCCCTATAGGACTGTGATGATCACTGTCCATTCAGGATTTTTCTCTGTAGGATGCAGTTTTCTAAATAGTCTTCCTTTTCTTCCAAAATCTTAAGACGATCTATTTTTATGAGAATTGTTGTCATCTAAAACATTAAGAAAGCAAGCTGTTGACACTTCACCACATGAAAAGCACATCTCAGCTATGCTGGTTTTGGTGTATATGATGCACACGTGTTATTTAATTTGCTTGTACCTCAGTTTCTTTACCTATAAAATGTGCATGAAGGGCTTTATAGAAATAATAACGTTGAGCAGAACAACGTGCAAAGCTAGACTTGTGCCTAACCACAGAGTGATGCTAGGTAGTATCTACACAAATAAGTCGTTCCCGTCATCTTTGTTGCAGCGATTGCCATGATTATCAGAATTAATTATGGACATCAGAGATCTACATACAGTGACTTCTACTTGTGGAGCCTTGTGCTGGAAAAATAGGACTTAAGATTTGCTCGGAAATATTTTGCTGTTCATCTAATGGAACAATTTAGATGTGGATTCAAGTAAAAACAATAAAAGGCAGGCAAAGCAGACATTCATGTAAGAGAAGTGAGGTCCTGAAAGAGTTCAAAGAAGTAAGACGGGGTCTGGCGGGATGGCTCAGTGGTCTAAAGCGCCTGCGTAGGAAAGCTTAGGCGGTGGCAGGGACCGAGGTTCGATCCCCAGCACCACATGCTGTGCCAGCCCCGCCCCCAGGGCAGGCTGAGCCGGCCATAATAACAAACAAACAAATAAATAAATAAAGTTTAAAAAAAAAAAAAGAAGTAAGACGTTACTCATGATCTAAGCGATACAGCAGTGCTGCGTGAGGGAGTACGTGTGCCAAAACTGAAATCGCTACGATATGAAGATAAAGGAGATTTTCACGTGGATTAGAATTGTACGCCAAAAGATAAATGACCGTGGAAAACTACCTGGGCATGTATGGAGAAGAGGTGAGTTAGTTCCTCTGTGCTGTAGCACCACCTACTCAGGAAGACGCAAGTTGGAGATGAGGATAGATGTTATCTCTGAGCTGGTGGTAGCAGCAGGGAGGAATATTGTAACAATTCCCTAAATGCCTTGCTAGATTTCACTTCACTGCGGAGACCATAAGCTATCATACAGTTGTGAGTGTTGAAGTTTGGGGGTAAGATCAGCCTCAGAACAGTTTATGGGGGTCCCACAGAGTGGTCCTCAGAGTAAGGTCCCCTGCAGGGCCAGCTTCCCCAAGAATCTCAGTATCAGTTCAGTTTCTCAGACTTCACCTTACATTGACTGAACTACAACTTATGGCATCCAGCATTCAGGCACTTCTGATACAAGTTGTAATCTGTCCCACTGCTGTAAAGCACAGAATGCGTAGACAGGAGAAGAGAGCAGAGGCCCTCAGGGAACCAAGAACCAAGCAAACTTGTCAGCAGGCTGTTGAGGAAGCTGCCGAGATCCGACACGAGAGGGCGGAGAGAATGAGGGACAGAACAGATACAGACTGAAACCACTGACAGCAAAATGCGATCAACATTCTTGGCACTGGTCATCATTAATGAGAGAAAAACAATTACTGGCTGGGGAGATAGCTCAGCAGTCTACGTGCCTGCCTGACAAGTGCGAGCCCCCAAGTTTGATCCCTGGTACTGTATGCCACGCTGACCCCATGCTAAACTGGCCACCAAATCCAGGTGTGGCAGCACATACCTATAATCCCAGTGCTAGGGAGGCTGAGATAGGAGGATCACTACAAATCTGAGCTGCAGAGCAAGACCCTATATCAAGTAAATAAAAGATTTTAAAAATATTTTTTAAAAAATGATTATCAAGCCGGGCATGGTGGTGCATGCCTGTAATCCCAGCACTCGGGAGGCTGAGGCAGGAGAATCGGTGCAAGCTTGAGACCAGCCTGGGCTACAAAAGTGAACTCAACGCCAGCCTGAACTGCATAGCGAGACCCGGTTTCAAAAAGACAAAAAAAAAAATGATTATCAAAAGATAGCTCTTAGTTCAATCTATGCATATTACAAATCTGAAAGTATGAAACTGAGCTAATGATACCGACTTCTCCTTTCTACTTTAAATGTTATTAAAAAACCAAAAGAGAGAGTGTACTGCCCCTCTCCCACTAAAAGTAAGCTTTGGGTGAATTCGACAATCTCCGTTATCAGGAAATCTAGAGCTACCAGTTGCGTTTTGCTGAATCCTAACTCTATTTGGTTTCACCCTGTGATTTGTTCATGGGATTCTTTGTGCATTATTTCCAATTTTCATTATACATTGTGCCATTCCGCATTCTCCATGATTATGTTTTCACTGAACAGATGCACTACAGTTTTGCTGCACCAAATTCCGTGTTCCATAATTAGATGTCAATATGTTTTCTTTATGAACTAAATACATTTTTAGTTACTTGGACATTAATTAAAATCACATGCTGGATTGTTACATCCTTTCAACACATTTTTGAGGAAATATTTTTGGTTTATTTGAGTGCTTTAAAACATTCAGCTTTAGACTGTGTAATTCCTTTTCTTCACAAGAAGAGAATCCTGTAGCCAACATGCAAATATTAATTACAGAGTTAAACCACAAGAGCCATTAATGAGATGTAGCCACTCGTACACACGGGTATGACATTTGATGAGTTAGAAAAAAGAGGAAATAATTAAAAGTGTTGATTTAAATATATCATGATCTGTATTTACTTTCATGATAATTCTAGGAAAAACAAGTGAGGCAAAAGTTTAGAATAGTCACAAACAATCACAAATATTGAGTTACCCTGAAAATGGAAGCAAAATTAGAAATTTGCCAAGCTTCATGACCATACAAGAAGAAAATGGATGATCAGGTGGTAGAGAGCTCATGTTTGCTCTTCGGGGCATCTTCTAGGTCATTTTAAACATTCTAGACTTTTCATGAATTTAAATGATACAGTCATTTCATGAAAAAGCTGAGAAAGGGTTCTCTGAAAGATTAAAAGAACATTCCTGGACTCTAGGAAAGTGTTGCTAGATCCAAACTCCCAGAGTTACTTCACCAGTGAGCCTCATCTGTTCTTAAAAATAGAATCTGGAACTGATTAACCATTAGGAGAGAAAGGTAGCTAAATGTACAGGAAAGTTTCTCTACTGTCCCATATCTCACCTTTCCTACTCCAAGGTACTCCCATTTAGAGCGCGAGGTAGTTCACGTACAGTTGCACTGGGCATCACGTTCCTCTTGATTCAGTTAGTGCAATAGGAACTACGGAATTTCCAAACGTTGTTCAAATTTAGCCACAGATATAAGAAAACTAAAGGAGCGAACTGTGACCTAGTAGAAATTTGTTTGTTCAAAACAATTCCTCCCCTTCCAGGTTTCATTCACTCACCCTCGGGAATATCATATATGGCAAATTAGTATTAATCTGCTTATCTCTCAGGTATGCTGAACTAATTATATCTATATAAACTGGTCAAGGAAACATTAGCATGTCCCAATACCTCAGCATTTTAAATGGTGAGATGGCAGTTTGAGAATGTGCTTTAGGAAGTGCTAGCTACAGGAATAGAGCTGACCCAACACAAGGCCACGTTTTATCAATGCCATTTATATGCGCGCTTAACAACAAAGCTCAATAGCTAAGAAAAGCATTTTTTGCCTTCAGGGCTTTAGGAAGGAGCAATAAGGTTTTGCCTGTGGCAGAAAGATTGTGGCTGGAAATTTTTCTTCTACATAGGGCAGTTTCCTTGCTGATACCTAGAGAAGAAACCACCGGTTTCCTGGACTCCACTCCAGACCTGCTGCATCAGAATCTGCAGTTCGACAAGGCCTTCCTGGTAGTTTGTGCTGAGCTTCAGTTCAGAGAAGTACTCATCTGAAGCTTTTGATTACTCATAATGGAGAGCTCATCAATCATATTCCAGACTACCTAGCACTGCCCTAGACATTTGGAATGAAAGATGACTGCATGACAGAGAATATTGAAGCATACTTTAAAATTCACTGTCCATCCGAAATTCAAATTGAACTGTAGATTCTCCAACAGCCTTGTCTGGGATCCACATGCTGGCTTGGTTTCTCTTCTTTCAGACCCCACGTCCTGAACCTTGTGGTCCCTCCTTGACACTAACCTTTCTCACAGAAGCCACTCTGACTGGACTCAGTTCCTTATCTATCTGTACAGAGAGGAGTCAGTGCTCTCTCACTGACTTTCCTGGGCTGCCACCATACCCCTTATGTGGAAAGCACTGAAGCCAAAAAGTTAACCTTTTTTTTTGACTCTCACAGTGTCTTAGTCACTCTTCTCTTGTTTCCAGGACAAATACCCGACACTCAAGTTAGCAAAGGAAAGGTTTATTGAGCTCACAGTTATTGGAGGTTTTAGTCCCTAGTCAGCTGGCTCCAAGGCAGAGCAGCACATGGCAGAGGGCAGCCATCCATGGCAGCAGCAGCTAAGAGCAAGAGTGAAGGGAGAGCTAGCAGCAGCTCAAGCAGCTAACTTCTCTTCCTTCCTTACGTCAAAATTCAAATCACCTGCCCCAGGGGAGGTGCAGCACCCGCACCTACAACAATCAATCACAAATTCTTGAAGCTGCCCCATGACTGCAGGAGGCTTTAGGGTGACACCTAGACTCAAGCCTTAACACCCAATTTAATATCAGTATTTACCATTCAAAGAGCAAATACTAATGCATCTATTTCCGTGAGTCATACCCATCTTCCTGCTGGAAAACTTCTGCAAATGTGGGATGAATTATGTTTTCTGATTAATTAATTTACAAGCAAATACAGAATATTCAGAATAAAATGTTAGGGAAGATGAGATTCCTAGTGTTAAGAGGATTACTGAATCCTGAGGGATTTGCTACATGTATTACTTGAGATTTCCTCGCCTTGGGCTTCTAGAGTGTAAGAGCCAATGCACCAAGGTCAGGGTTTTCTCAGAGTCTGGCATCTAAGAGAAGATTATTAAACAGCTGTGCCCGAGAGATCCAGTCTTCATAGGAAAAGTGAAGTTAAATCTGTCTCCCTGAGATTTCACACACAAAACTACTTTTTTTTTTTTTTTTTTTTTTTTTGTCTTATTGAGACAGGGTCTCGCTATGCAGTTGAGTGGCCTTGAGCTCACTTTTGTAGCCCAGGCTGGTATCGAACTCGCATCGATCCTCCTGCCTCAGCCTCCCAAGTGCTGGGATTACAGGCGTGCGCCACCACACCCGGCTACCCACAAAACTACTTTTGACCTGAGTTTATAGCCTAGATTTACACATGTAGGTACTCTGACAATCTAGGGCCAAAACTTGAGTTTACACTGATTCAAAATAGATTATATAGATGCCATGCAAAAGCAAAGGGAAATTCTCTCTTGAGCACCTTATTTCATTTGATACTTAAATATTTCCCAAAGATTTTATTCTAAGGATTGTAAGGTCATAGTCCACCACTGCACAAATCATTTTTCTCCTTCTCTCTCCAAAAGATACCAAAATTGCAAAGCAAACATTTAAAAAGGAAAGAATTGCCATATCAGTATAAAATATTAAGCAAGCACACATCTATCATATTTAAGAAATAACTAAAATATGAGTACAGCATTGAGGAATTAGCATAGAAAATAAACAAGCAAAGTTGACAACCAAGAACTTATAAAAATAAAAAATAAAATTTACAAGTCAATTGATACATGAAATAGTAAGTCAGGGATACATGAAAAAAATATGATTAGCAAAATGATGATGTATCTGGGAAAAAAAAAAAAAAAACCCTAAAAATCTGTGACCCTACCCAAAGGCCTAACATTCATAATTAAGACAAAGGATTAAATACTTACAAGTAAAAGCCAGCTTTCACATGTTTCCAGCCTAATTCACACAACTACCATGCTTGCAAAATCTCAAGCCAAGATTTAAGTTTTAGAAGCATAAATAGCAGAAGAAAAAAGCTAAGGTAAAATAATTGTGAAAGATAATTTGTAAGGACTATCACAAAATGAAAGACACCAATCCACATATTCAAAAAAAAAAAAAAAAAAAAAAACCCAAAAATAAAAAAAAAAAAAAAAAAAAAAAACCCTGAATTCCTAACTTAGAGAAATAAAAAAGGAAATTCTGCAATGGGACTCGCTGTGGAACATTCAAAAATAAAAAGCTTAAAAAATTAAAAAGTCAACATGCTTTCTGCAGAATGAAAGACAGGTTGGTAGCTGACTCAGTCAAAGCCAAGATTCAATTGAATTACATTTAATGCCTTGGGAAAAAATGTGAATGATAAATTTAGCTAATAGGAACATCTCTGGAGAATAAGATGACATGGAGTTCTTTTCTAAACCAAAAATGGTATTCAAAAAGGAAAAAAACACAACTATAATATAGAATGTCATAGTACACAGAAAATGGAAAGAAACTTTCTCAACTGTACAGACATTCCTAATCAAAACCTACAGAAAATTCCATGCTCTGTGTAGCCTCAGAATGAAATAGTGGTGCCTGCTGTCATGATGTGCATTTTTTATTGTACTAATTGTCATGGCCAGAAAATAAGAAAAGAAAGGGAAATTAAATAATGTACATTGGAATTAAAAGGTAAAATTTTAATTAATTACAAAGATATTACTATCTCAAAGCCTAAGAAAATAATTAAATACATTATTAGATTTGATTAGAAGACAAGTTTAGCAAACTTTTGAAACATACAATTGCAAACAAAATTAAGTTATTCTTTTATAGAACAGCAATGAATGTGAAATATATGAAAAAATTTAAATGATAATCACTGTTTTGCAAAAGTATAAAAATATGTAGCATGTCTAACACAAATATGTAAAAAATTATACAGAAAATTGCAAACCATTAATAATTAAAGAAAACAAGTAAATGAATTGTTCATAAATTGGACTATTCTATATCATTAACATGTCAAATCTTCTGAGGTTTAGCAATAAAATTCAAAACAATTCTTCAATAGATTTCCACTTTAAGTGAAACTCGATAGGCTGATTAAAAGTGGAAGAGCAAAGGCCTAACAAGTTCAGACTCTCCTGAGCCTGAATTTAGAATCCAGCTCTTATTAAATTAAGAACTATATTTAGCTCCTTGAAATTAAGACAAAGTGCTATTACCAGAGAGTCTGAAAAATGGTCCACATAAAGTAGCCTGGTACACTCCCACACATACAGAGAAATGATTAACAAAGATGATATTTCAGATTGGGAAAAAGATAGAACTTATATTAGACAGTGTTGGACCAACTGAGTATCAATATGAATAAAACAAAATTAGATTTTTATTCCACATTTTTCACACACACACACATACATGTGCACAAATGCACACACACACACACACACACACAGATACATCAAGCTGACATTACAGATCTAATTATGAAAAGCAAAGCTAATATGGGAAAATAATTTTATATCCAGTATAAAAACAATTCCTTCAGTCCAAGGCAGAAAGTTTGCCTCATGTAAAAGGTTTAACTATGGTTTGATTGTCCTCTAAGGCTGAATATATTGAATTTAATCCCCATTGTGAGGAATTATGAAGGTAGAAATTTATTTAGACTGTGGTAGCTACAGACAATGACTTTGGAAAGTGATTAGGATCAGAGGAGGTTTTCAGAGGGAAATCCCGCAAGGTTGAATGCTTTTTGCATTAATTTCCTGATGTCTCAATACATTTAGTAGTAAAATATGTATACAAGTTTTCTGAAGTATGTGCATCTATTTTGGCAGACTTTATGTGTGTAAATTGGCACAAAAAATTAATCCTTTTCATATTGGTCACAAACAGAATTCAATGGGGACCAAATCAATTTCAGTGGCTACATTTAAGGTTGACTATATGGGGAAATTGGTTTTGTTCTCATCCAACTTGGTACCTCTTACACGCAATATAGTATGTCTAAGACTGGCGCATATAAAAGGATAAGGGATAGAAGGATCTTTTCCACCTCTTGGAGTTTCCAAAGTGCCTTCTATTTCCCCTTCCTCTCTACCCACATCCAGAAGATGATCTAAACCATCTTCTCTGTGACTATCAGACCCACATGCTGTTGATTGAAGCTAACAGTAGCTAACTGGTACTGAGCATTTTACAGGGCTTTCTCCCATCAGTTCTCAGGCAAGCCCTAGCCCTAAGGGTTCTCCATCACAATTAGATCTCATCAATTCAAATGGCTACCCTAGCAAGGCAGGTTATTCACAGAGAGAAAATTGTACGGAAAAGGAAGAGGAGGCGCACAGACTGTATTGGAAGAGAGTAGCAGCCGATCTAGCCCACCCCACCATTCTCTCTCGGGAACATACACTCAGTGTTGATTTTTTTTCTTACAAAAAGAATATGACCTGGGGCCGGTGTGGAAGTGCACACCTATAATCCTCGTACTTGGGATGCTGAAAGGGGTGGATCAGTAAGAGTTCGAGACCAGCCTGGGCTACATAGGTCAACTCAAGGCTAGCCTAAACCACATAGCAAGACCTGTCTCAAAACAAAACAAAGCAGAACAAAAAGAATATGACCTGGTATTTTATACAGAAATTGCCTGATTTTTCAATTGATGCAATCACCCCAATTTTCAAAAACACAAGACAACCTGATGACTTACAAAGTAGTACAAATCTCTTTGCATGCCATAAAGGGCTTTGCAAATTGTTTCCAAGCTGACTTTCTTGGGACTCTTCCCACGCCCTACATCCTGTGCACTTCCTTTCTGGGACACGCACATTTTCTGACAGTCCCCAAGTGAGCGCACATTTGGCCTGCAGGTCAGCACCTGATCCACATCTGCTGACCTCCATGGACTGCACTCAGAGTCATCACTGCTCACAAGCCTCCTCCAACACCGCCAGGGCAAAGGCAGCCAGAGTTCACGCTATCTGTCTCCTTGTCTTTGTGCATATACGTACAGGCTGTCCTTGACTTTCATATTTTCAGCTTCTGAACAGCCAACACTTTCATGCATTATACATTGACACTCCAAAGTGCCTTTTGTATGCCAAATCCAGACTTTCATACATCAGCAGATCTACGAGCATTCTGCAGTAATGTGTGGTGGCACCGCCTGGCAGCCAAGAGTTCTGTTGGGGCAGTCATGCCATCTTTGTCTGTACAAGTAGGCTTCATGTAATTATCTGAATATTTTTTGCTCTTTGCCCTTATTATTTTGCCAAAATGAGTAGAAAATACACATTGGAAACGCTGGTAATAATGATAAAAATCATAGGTTTTATAACCCTAATACAGTTGAAACAAAGACAAAATCATTAGACAGTCCCACTAGGGCACATCTTTAACCCCAATCAGAGTCTTGTTAGATTTAAACCCACTCAACTGTGTTTCAATTACAAAGGAAAAAAAAAAAAAAAAAAAGCATAAGATTAAGGACCTTGTATAAAATTCTGGAAATAACTTGTTGAAATTGTGTGTAAGTGGCAAGGTGTAATTAGAGAATGTACTATATGTATTAGCTCTCAAGAATAAAGGAAAATTCTGTGTAAGATGTGAGTCTTTTACTTTCCCATGATATGTTTAAGGGACGCATTATGTATGGCTCAGTGGATATTTGGGAAGCTTCCTCATTGAGAATTTGAGTGCTTCGTGTTAACCCCTAACCTCTGGGTACGCTTGAGGCGCCAGCTGTCCCCTTGGTTCCCACGTGCCCATAGCACTGAGTGGTGGACAGGAATCGAGACATGGCCATTGTCCACAGCATGGCCTCTATGGTAAGGCCCAGATTCTGGCAAGCTATCTGCTGCCATGGCATCATGATAATCATGCTAGAGCAGGGACAGCGTGGGTTTTGTGGAGCAAGCAGACAGCAGCACGGGGGTGTGAAGCAGGAGAAAGCACAGGAACATTTGTGGGCATCAAGCCACAGGTAGCACAGTATGTTTCTCACTTTATTTATTCTCATAAAAACTTGTAAAGATCCACTGGAAAACGAATAAAATGAACACACAGATCAATCAACTTACCCTTGGTAGAGGACACACACTCACACACACACACACACACACACACACACACACACACAGTTAAGCTCTAATTTATAACCAACCATGTGTGAACACAAAATTAATTTTCTTTTAAAATTGTGTCTTCAATATACTTAGTGTTAACAAATACTCAACAATCCTATCATGTAAAGATCAACAGAGGTGAAGTCCACTGGTCCATTTTTGATATTTGTCCTCGGTCTTGGAGGATTTAACTTTCGTTTCCAGAAGTTAATGCAGTTGATTCCTTCAGTGAAGCATTGCAGGGCTACATCTTGTTCTTTGCCCAATGAGCTAGGATTTTTATCTAACAGTCTGAATTCAGCAGAGCTCTCACGCAATGTTTGCTAAAAGGAATTCTTTTTCTTTTTCTGAAGAATAAACTTGCCCTGGGTGGGTTTTCACAATTAAAGAGATTGTGAGTTCTTCCAACCAAAGAGGTTTTTAACAAAGTGGCATACATGGATCCAATGAATAAAGCATGCGTCATGAAGGAAAATCAAACTGAAATGTGCTTCTCAGGTGATATTCCATGGGATCACAGCGATTTCCAATATATTCATATTGTGTCAATGTGCACCTAATGCATAAATGGTAATTGGAGCCTGTTACTGTCGATGTCTTACTCCTTCCTCTGATTTCGCATCACCCTTCCCTCCTTACAGTACAGAAATTAGTGTTCATAATTTAATAAATCTGTGGTCTTAACATTTTAAATATCCATGTAAATATATTAGTATGTTTCTCTTATTCTTTGCAGGTCACTTCATATGCACATACACATACACACAGCCCATTCTTCTTTTGTTCTCTGGCTATTCTGAAGCAGACAACTATCCGAAGATGTGAAATAATTATTCTTTGGACTCAGTCCTTCACATTTCCTTTGGCCATCTCAATGCCTACTGTAGACTTTACTGCTAGATAACATCTCATGTCACCAACTCCTCAGATACCTCACTAATGCTTAGTCTTTTAAGTCACCTTAATAAGTTTACTGAAACACCCTTCAATAATCAAGTTCATTGTCTCAGATAAATGATCTATAGACTGTGAGATGTGCCAGAGATCTGCTACTTGCCTGCTGCAACACTTGGAGCTAAAAGTGATTACTGAGACCAACCCAGGAAGTTCAAGGTCTTTGTCTGCCCACCCTCAGGTACTAGTCATATCATACTTGAACTCATCTTGACATCATCATATCAAACCAAGCCTTGCAAACCTCTATCAGCTTCACTCTCTCTAGGACAAAATAGCTCACCTACATAGGTTTATGTGAGCTCACAGCTTTAGCTCTCTCAGCCCCTGGTTATCTCATTCCAAGGCAGAATCATCAAGGCAGAAGGACACAGCAGAGAGGCGCTGTCCACCTCGCAGTAGCCAGCAAAGAAAATACAAGACAAGAGCCAGCGGCTCGCTTGTGCTGCTCGCTTGCTGCTGCTGCCAGGGTTAAGATAAGAGCTTCAGAACTTGAGTATCTGTGGATAATGTGAATCTATGAGCAACTGAAGGGAATACTCTTTGATGGAAAGAAGTTGTCAGGACCAAAGATAGAACCCAAGTAAGTCCTCTCCAAAAAAGCCAGGACAAATTCCCTACTAGGGGAGCTAGGGGGTGTCTGAACTGCTGAGCTCATTAATCTTGACTGTCAACTTGATGAGCTTGAGTAGCGCACACTCCTAGACATGTCAGAGCAGATGGGGGAGGGGGTGCCTCGGGCATCGTACCCAGTTCCTGGCCCCTTCCCCTGTGCTCTGCTTGCCGGCTCCTGAGAATTGAGCCGCGCTTCTCTGCCGTGCCATTCTGCCATGATGTTTCTGCCTTGAAATGAGCTGACCAAGGGCTGAAGCAGCTGAAACTGTGAGACCATGGAAAGTTAGGTAGGGTATGTGCTTGGTCCCAGGGACAGAAAAGCTGAGTGAAGTTTGCAAGATGAGTTCAAGGTTTGGTTTGGGATGATGTCAGAAAGCAGCAATGGAAATGACCTGTCCCCACTGAGCAACTTTTCATAAACCTAAAAGCTGCGATCCTGTTCAGTTCATGAAGAGCAGAACCACTGGATCTCTTCTGATCCCCAAGATTCATGTGGGAGACTAAGCCTTGCTTAGCCATTCCTCTATCATGGACCACGAAATCAGTTTGCCTCCCCTAAGGCAAGCTCAGCTCTGTACTGAAAAGACTCAACTGCTTCAGCATCTTACCTTCTTAGCAGACCTATTGAGAAGCTGGACTTCCTGTAGTCTTGTGTGCACTAAACTTCTATCTGGCTGCTCTGCGGCTACAGAGAATGTTATCAACAAAAAACATTTATAATAATAATAACATCACCACTGACAACAATACCTTAAGATTAATTTTAAGTGGTTTGCATTAGTTTTCACCATTAGAGCTCCATATGATTTTTTAACACATATCGACCTCCATGTTTCCAACTGGACTAAAGTTTCCTAGCCCAGTTGCATTAATATTCCTTTGAAATCCTAGTGCTTTAAGCAGAGTAGTTTGTTAATAAATTTTTAGGGTGAACGAATAGCATGTCTTTATTTAACAAGAAATTAATTTGCAATTACTATGCACTGGGGCTCTAGTTACTGACTGATGTAGAGATTTCACTTTAAATAATATAAATAAGATATGTCTTGTGATGTTTTACACACAACTGAACAACCACAGCAGCAGAAGTCCATAAAAAATAAACACATGGCAATTAAATTATACAAGGACAACCAAACAGTTGGGTCAGGAACTGGATACCCAGCAAGGGGAGTTCCTTCATGGCAGGTAGTTTGGGGAGGTTTCTGATGAACTTGTACTGGCACCCAGAAATGACAGACAATAAAGAGGAAAGTGACACTGAGAGGGTGCAGTGGCAGATGTAGAATTCCCAGAGGAGCAAGTGAGAAGAAGTGTGTTCAAAGAATAGGCAGTGTGACAAGCTGCACTCATGTGGCCTCGGGTCTAGGGGAGGCTGTGTTCAGCTGAATCACTGCACGTCTAATACTTCAGCCACATGCATAGGGACCAGCTGTATAGTTTTCAGGCTTCAGAACAAAATGGAAATATGAAACCTTTGGCTTAGAAAAAAAAGGAGAACAGTGCATTTTAAAACATTAACCTAAAAAAATAAAAAATAAAAAAAACATTAACCTATAGCAAACGCTGGGTTTCTTCCCTATCTCGCTTTCAGCACGTGGCAGTGTTTTCAACTTTCTGTTAATGTTTCTCTTCCTCAGGTGCAGGGACACTTGCTAGGTAGACTAGTGGGGTGCTCCATCTCAGACTCGACAGCAGTATGGCCCAGCTCCTCCTTTTCCCATGTCCCTGGTCCCCTCTGAGAGTCAGATGATAGAAACCCTAGTATTCAGGAAGCCTCGATAGCACTATTAATAATGAAAACCCCAGGATGAAGTGACTGTAATAACTGGACTGGCCAAACAGAAAGAAATAGAAATGTAATCTTTGAGGTTAGTAAAAGTAAAATGATTGTATAGTTTAACCTTCTGCCGAGGGTTAATACTGTATCAATTCTAAATCTGAAGATAGTCGAGAGAAAACTAGTGAATATCTTCTCATTCTTTTATTTTTTTTCCTCTTACTAAATTCCCAGTTAAATTCCAACACTATTCTTTAAGCCAGAATTTTCTCATTTAATATTTAATGAGTACCCTTGTGTGCCAGGCACATACCTGAATATATTAACTCCCAAAATGCAATGCAAACCATGCTACAACTGAAACTTAGTATTTTTATGCAGTACAGTCTTTTTACAATGACAGTTCCATATTCTCTGGGAAAGAGGATTTTAAATGTATTATTTTGAAATGTCTCAAGCACTACTGGAGCCTAACACCCCAAACCTTTAGACAGAGGTATGGTTTTTCTACATTTAGAGAAAAAAAGTAGCCAAAGAACAGAGCTCTGACGCAGTAGGACTGCTCCACAGTAGACCCCAGCCTCCTGTCAGACTTGTCTTGCAGTGAAGCCCAAGGTTCCCAGTCTATACAACATCCTCTTCTTTAATGAATCTCCATGTCTCCTACATCGTAATCATGACCACAGAAATACTACTCAGGGCCTGGCAGGATGGCTCAGTGGTCTAAAGTGCCTGCTTAGGAAAGTTTGGGTGACTGCAGGGACCGCAGTTTGATCCCTGGCACCACATGCTGCGCCAGCCCAGCTCTGAGGGCAGGCTGAGCCGGCCATAAAAATAAGTAAATAAACAAACAAACAAAAGTTCTGAAACAAGAAAAAAATACAATAAAAAATTTAAAAATTCTTAAAAAAATAGGAGGCTTAGGTTCAATAGCCTCCAACATTACAAGCTTCACTGCTGGCCCACCGCAATTGCAGAACATTTGACTGCGTATTCATCTGCTTCCCCTTAGTCTAAAGAGAAGAATTTTCTTTTCCTTTTTTTTTTTTCTTTTTTTTTTTTTTTTTTTTAGCAACATCAAAAGGGAGGTAGGTCATGCCCACACACTGTACTCTGTAGAACTATTGTGAGGACAATATGCAATATGACAACTTTCAAAAAAAGAAAGGGGAAAAGAAAAAAAAAAAAGGTAATGTTGATTTAATGTGTTAATGTTTAATTTTTTGATCAATATTATATACCTATATGTATTAATCTAGACTGATCTGATGATGAAAATATGTAATAAAACAATTGTTAAATTTAAACAATAAAAATATTACATAAAAAATAAAGAAGTGAAGAACAATAAACAAAAAGAACCTTTAAAAAAATAATACTCAACAACTTAACAATCCTAAAATGCCCATTTTTAAAAGACTGTTCTGTTTATGTTTAGCTTCTGAAGAGTTGTACTTCAAATTACTTGAAACATAAAAAAAAAAAAAAAAGAAATCTTGAATGTGATATTAGAAAATAGCCATATTTGCATATAGTGTTGACTATAAATGTAAACCACTAACACTTCCTTGAGGTGTGTGTGTCAGGCTAGTCAGAGAAAGGAGTGCATTGTTTAATATTAGAGACTACTTTGTTTGAAGGATCATACCTTGCAGGCACTTGCTGTTGTATGTATGTGTTTATAAAGGTCCATACATTAAGACAGTGATTTCTGAATACATCAAAAGTCTCATAGCAGTCTCAAGGACCTGCTGATTAACCCAGTAGGATATTGATTATGAGCACATCTGGAATTTTTACTTTTTGTTCTTTTTCTTTAAATAGGAGAAGAGTAATTCCGACCTGTATGTTTGATTAGGTGTAGCTGGCAACGCATGATGAGCTAGATTTAGACATATTTATGAAGCGTCGCATAAAAGGAAACAGTTTACTAGAAAACATAACTTGCGCTGGAGTTTGGAATGCTTAGATTAACAGAAAGTTGTTTTATTTTTAAAGCTTGACCTTAACTGAGACAGGGTATAAGGTGGGTGAATGGGAAGAAATAGATAACTTCATTGTTTCTCGAGAATAAAAGTAATTCTAGCTTCTCGTGTGGCTCATCCCAGAGCTGCAGAGTATTTGAGACATTACTCATAGTTACAGAAAAGGCACAGAGTGGAACAGCTTGGTGTTAGGGTGAGGAATAAGGGGAAATATTGGTGTTCTACCGGGGACATTTTCATCTATAACAAATCACAAAATTTTTCCATATTTTGCTGCTTTTGTTTCTCTGAAAAAAAAAAAAAAAAAGCGCACAGAACACTTTATGCAAGAATAATACATATACTACAAACAGGAAGTATCAAATTAAGAACTCGACGTAGTGAGCCCAAGAAGTGTAGCACACTGTGGTAACCTCCAATGAGCACTGTACACTTTTGTCATGATGCAGAAGGGTGCGTTGTGAAGCTGTGAAGGTACTCGGCGCACTTTACTCAACTATTCCTTCCGCTTTCAGCTAAGATGGGCACTGGAAGGACAGGGACATAACGTCAAAAGTGGAAAAAAAACATAGAGGATAGGTTTAAAAAAAAAAAAAACCTGAAAAATTCAGAAAACATTTTTTTTCACAGAATACTAAGTGATTTTAAACAATAACTTCTAGTAGAACATAGTTCATTTTATGGACTTCTAATCCTTTTTATGAGGCAGAGCACTCCGAAGTAATATTAGCCTTCCATAGCAATATCTGTTCTCAGCAAAGTTGAGGATTAATGAACAACTGATTGGGATAGATTCAATAATATAGAGAAAAAAATCTAACTGTGATTAACTTCTCAGGGGCATAATTTTAATATTACTTATGAAAACTGTGGACTTCTTGCTTTGTTACTCAGTACTGCTATAATTGCACCTGGTAAATTATAATTTTAGTATTTTATCACAGATTTTTGGTCTCTCATAAAGATTATATTTTCCCATATTCTTAGACTTTTTAAATTTATCCTGAAGATTTAGCTTGTATTGATATACTGACAAAAATCACACTTTATGGCATGAAAAACGAGGACTAGGTCATTCTCATAAAATTACTCTGTATCTGTTATTGCTCTAGAATTGCTCGAAGGATGTCTATTATACATGTAAACAAAATGTATGAAGTAACTATAGGTAAATTATTTATCATATATTAGCCTTATGGTTAAGAATCTAAAGACTACTTGTTCTGAAAAAAATCTGAATTAGATGAATGCCTTTTTCTTTTTTATAATTTTATTACTTTTAATAAATAACAATGAGACAGTTTCAAAACACATCAGTAGGACAGCCACCATAATTTATACAATGCATATTGCTGTCTTCATTGTAGTTGTTCAGAGTACAAGATGCTGACATGATAACTTTTCTAAAAACTATTGATACAAATATTTCTTCTCATTGAGTTAAGACAAAGTAGCTATAGGCATAATCTAATATTCCATAATAGCAGTGGGTTAACAGCAGAACTGGCAATGTCAGAAGCTGTTGACTTGAGCCTTTCACAGCTCAGCATATTAATCTGGCTTTTCATGCCTCGTGGTTAAACTTTTCTGCTGGATAGTTAAGGCCAACTTAAAGCAAGACCTATATAATAAAACATGTAACTTTTGTACCTGACAAGGTCAGTTAAATCCCTTTAGGATTTACCTTGAACCAAGTACAGTGCTTTGTAGAACTTTTATCAGTGCCAGCCATCTGGATGACTCATGTTTTCTCTCTAGATACTCTCCTTAGGCACACTATACATCACCGATCCCTTTCTTCTGTGGCCTTATAATCTCCTTGAACAGAAAATTTGGGACACCACTGAGTGTAGGATGTTACAGTAAAGGTTGTCTTATATCCCGAGTCCTCACTGACCTTGAAGGCTTATGGCCAAAATATTGTAGCCCTTCTTTTTCTCTAATTTTTGATCTGCAATCTTTTTTTCTGAAATTGTGTCCTAGTTACTTTTTACTTATTGCTGGGACAAATACCCAACACTCAAAATGAAGGAAGGAAAGGTTTATTAGCTCACAGTTACTAGAGGTTTCAGTCCATATTCTGCTGGCCCAAGGCTGAGTGGAACAGAGCAGAGAGCATCCAGTTCATGATGGCGGAACAGCAACAAAATGATGGCAGAGGCAGCCAATCAATCAGGACAGCAGAGCAACAGCGTTAGTCTGTCTCTCTGTCTCTCTTTAAATTACATCAGGCTTTCTACCTTAGCCTATCTGCCTCAGGCCACACTTATAATTCCCAGCAATGGAGATCCTTTTAGCTCCAGAAGAGAAGCTTAGTGATATTATTATTCTATAAAACAGGTACTTGAGTTTAACATCACTGTCTTTCTGAATATCAAATGCCTTAGACCTAACATAGAACTGGTATTTTCTATGTCACTGATATTGTAATAAATCCGTATAGAATGTGATAAAAAAGTTACATATTTTTACACATAAATTTAGAAATCTAACCATATAGAAAATTGCAGCAGGTCAATCCTGTGGCATTTTTTCCTTGTCTCTTATTTTCTTTTATTGCTTTTTTGTTTTGTTTTGTTTTGTTTTGTTTTGTTTTGTTTTGTTTTGTTTTAAAACAAGCATTTACCCGAGAGTATGGCAATAATTGAGGTGACATTAGAAGCAGCGCACATCTAAAAGACCAGAATGGCAGGCATTCCAAGCACGGTTTTAATATTATACATTGCTATCTTCAATTTCAAATCCTGTTGGAGGTTCTCAGGACCATTGTGTAACTCATCCTGTGTATATAAGCGCATGGTTTTCCTTCTGCCACGTTTCCTAACTTTTCTGCTTGTGGTCTCTTTGTTGTTCAACCCTTAAGTTCTTGATTTCCACTCAGCTGTGTTATACCTCTCCATTTTTATTTCTTCTTTTGAGTTCTTAGACTAGGGAGACTATATGATACTTACAGATGTAGGTCTGATTTATTTCACTTATGAGTATATGTTCAAGATACATCCACTTATATATGAAGGCTTCGAGTTTATCATTCTTTATATCTGAGCAATATCCCATTGTGTAAAAACACCACATCCTTTTCAGATGAATGCCTTTTAAATCTAATGAAAATTGATTGAATACTTTGAGGGTAACTGAGGTTACTAAGCAGTAACTGAGAGTAACTAAGCAGATTTAGAACATTTGGAGGTGAGGTTCTCAACCTTGACATTTTGTTGTTTTTTGTTTTTTGTTTTGTTTTGTTTTTTGTTTTTTGTTTCTGTTTGTTTTTTTTGTTTTTTTTTTCCATACAGGGTTTTATCATGAAGTTCAGACTAGTAGTGATAGTCCTATCTCAGCCTCTCCAGCACTAGGATTATAGGTGTGTGCCACTATACCTCATTTTGGGCCATCACAGTATGCAGTACCAGGGATAGAACTTGGGTACTTTTACTTGCCAGGCAGGCACTTAGATGACCAAGCTATCTCCCCAGCCCCTCTTGACACTTTGAATCTGACCATTCTTGGTGCCCAGGGCTGCTGTGGGCACTGTGGAGTACTCAGCAGTGTCCCTGGCCTCTGCCACAAGATGTTCATGGCCACAGTGTCAACCACACTCCTTTCCACCAGTGATAGAAATAGAAAAGGTACACACACACATTGAGAACCTCCCCTGTAGGATAGGTCAGATTTAACAACATAAATAGTTTCCCCATTTCTGCCACAAAACCTAATGTCTCTTCCAAAATCCAAACTGCCATAAACGTCTAGCCCCTCATTAACCTTCTTAATTCAGAGAACAACGTTTGCACAAATAGAGTTAAAGATAGGATCTTTCAATTCTAGCCTGGGTAGCTTTAAGATAATCACCATACATTTAAGAAAGAAAGGAAAAGAGAGAAAATACATGAAGATTGCAGCAGGAGTACGGCTGGGATCCGTGTTGCCCCAGAAGGTTCGTGGGCTACCGGGGCAATGCTGGAGGAGCTTTGGAGTCGTGGTTAGATCCAAGAGCTCTAGCTTCAGCCATGGACTAGCCTATTGATGAGGTCACCAACTGATGGCCTTATTGGAGGGAAGGACCCAGGTAGTAGACCCTGGAGTCGGCAATGGGTGTGTAACCATGGGGACCATGTCTAACCCTGGTCCCTTCCTCCCGCTACTCTCCACTGTCCTCTGCTTTTTAACTTCCAAGAGGTGAGAGGCTTCTCTCCATTTTGCCCTTTCTACTCAGAACTCTTCGTAGTACCAAGGATTAAACCCAGAACCCTGTGATTGCCAGACAAGTGCTTATTCTACTGAGCTATCTCCTCGGCCTCAAAATAAATCTTTCTTCCTTAAAGTTCTTTATCTCAGATCACGCCAGCAAAAAGGTATCATGAGGACAATGTCTAACAAATGTTCAGGGTGAGCTTATGGAATGTGGACCTACATGACTAATACTGTGCTCTAAAGCTGTAGGCAGAGGTGGTGTAGATCACTTACAGGTTGAGACGACTGACAACTCAGTGATCCCTCCAAAATACTCTGGAAATACTCCACTTTCGGTGGAGATTTTCCATGAGCTAGACAAGATGAAGAATTGATTGGGCCAGGATCTCTGGGTGTTTCCTTGGGGAAGAACGCATCTGCCTTTCCCCAGCCTGTGCTGCAGTAAGCCATGAGCGTGGAAGGTCAGCTTGCCGCAGTAGCACAGGCCAGCCTGTGTGTCCTCGCACAGTTCCACTCCCTGGCAGAGACAGCAAGGAAGCCACGCTCAAAGCACGCACCTTGAGAAGGAGCTGACTTCTGATAAGGGTGGCTCAGAAGTCACGGTGAAATGTGTTTTAAAGATATTGTAGAACGATCTTAAAATCAGAAATCAGGGAATACCTATACTTCTTTCTTTTTCAAAAGAGTGATGCATTTCTTCATGATGTATTTGTTAGTAGCCACGGCATATGGTCAGGTTCTTGGGCAGTTTTGAAACCGGCAGACTCTCACACCTTGCTCCCTGAGCCACGCTTCTACAGCCAATTAGCACACAACTTACGCCGTCAGCATCAGGACTGGCACCACCCTCCTCCCAGCTCATGCCTCTGTCTATTCCCAGGGAGGTGGAGCTTATATTTTATGTCTTACAGAGAAATTAAATCTTGATGCCAAACGAAACTTTCAGCTCCAGATTTTCTAAATCCTTTATTCCCACACTATACATTCCCACCACACTATACATTCCTCACAGAATATTCCATCTTCTTATGTAATTTTAGAAAGTCAAAAGCAAGCAGGTATTCCATGGCAAGGTAGACAAACGCCAAAAATAGTTAACCACAATTTAGTTGCAAGTATATTTATATAAACCTGTGCAGGTGTGTGTTCTTCTATCCAATTACAGTACTGCTTTTGAGCTGGTTTCTATCCAGGAATCGTTTCCACAACAGACTCCTCAGCTGCTTTGGAGAATCTAGCTCTAACTTCCCCACTGTCCTTCCAAATTCATCAGATCCAACACCCAGTTCCCTCACATATGTCTACTGATGTGGGCCTCTAGTCCTTCTGTCAGTCATCCATCATCAAAACTCGGAAATATCCTTCAGCTTTCATTCCCCGTCCTATAAGCAAGGTGCTACAGTACCCAGCCCATCTGTGACTTGATCCAATCCTTCTGCTCCGCTCGGATTTCCTCCATTCTCCATCAGCCCTTTACGCCTGCTCCTTTAAAACCCTCACAAAAAAATTCTGAACGAATCTTTGTAGAGTCACTGTTTCTTAACTCAATGCAGCTTCACACCTCTACCAGACAAAAGTTTTGAATCAAAATAGCAGTCATGCCATTTTTTCACTGGACTTCCTATTTCCTAGAGTATTAAATCTTCATTCTGTGAATCAGATTGTTTTTCACTCTAAAACCCTCATACCTTTCTACTTTCATGTATGTTTTTCTTTTTTTTTTTTTTTTTTTTTTTTTTTTTTTTTTTTTTTTTTTTTTTTTTTTTTTTTTTTTTTTTTTTTTTTTTTTTTTTTTTTTTTCTCTGTAGTTAGCCAGCTTTCCTGTTTCTGGGACAAATGGTCTTCACCTGCAGCTTTTTAGAGGAAAGCTTTGGTTGGCTCCTAGATGCAGAGGGGTCAGCGCACGGTCGGCTGGCTCCAAGGCAGGGGTGATGTGGCAAAGGGCATGGTGAGACACAGCCAATTACTTGATGGCAGCTGGGAAGCAGAGCAGGGGAACAGTGCCGGAGAGGATGAGCAAGAGATCAGGCACAGCCTCCACCCGCACATGCCCGGAGCTGTAGTCTCACTTCCCCGGGCAGCTTCCAAACCTTACTCCTCAGACTCTCCTCCCTTATCCCACTCTCAGAACACTGGTTGGCTCATCATTTTATTGGCTCTTCTAAACCAACACTTTCGCTAGTGCCATTCCCTTTGGCCAGGCTCTTCTCCCTGATACTTTCATTACATCTTCGTCAGAATCTTTCTGCATCCCTCTTCGTAAGAACCGGAATCTCTTTTCAGCATCAATCAAGTGTTTTATTTATTTACTTATTTTTGCAGGAACCTCTCATTCAAAGCTGTTTTTTGATATCGCTCTGAGGTGTATGAGTCACTCTTAACTTACTAGCTACTTGGTGAGAATAGCTGACAGGAAATAGAACTGAGTAGCAGGCATGAGTTGTTATGTAAAGATATCATCATAAGTTTGCTGTGTACGATGCCGGAGGATTATTTGGCTTTCCCTCTTTCTGCTTCGGTCTTCTCCACCTTCACCAAAGGCATCTGAAAGGAATTCACGTGAACCTGCCCACCATCGACTACCCCAGCTCTTCCATCCCTGACCACATCACAGGGGACATGCTGTTAAACAAGTTTTCCCTCTGCGTCTCAGCTTATTTGGGCCCCAGGCATCAGCAGTCCAATACATCCAGCTATTGATCACCCAGTTCCTCTGCCATTATAACCATGCATTGCATCAAGTCATACAGCCTGATCAAGAGCTGCACAGAAAATGTATTTCCATGAATCTTTTATTAGATTGATTTAAGTGAAATTCCAGAGAGACTCCAATTCCCATCTTGGTTTCTGCATCTCTGCCAACTTTTGTAAACATAGCTACATATGATCCATCACACTGGAGATTAAAATCAACTCTCAAGGTGGAGTCTCTCCTCTGCGGCTGTCTCAAGACAAAGTCACATCTCGTAGTGTCCTGTAGCAGATCAGAGCATGGACTTTAAGAAAACAAATGAGTAAGCACATGTGTGTGGATATCAGTGGCCCTTACTGTAAGTATGACTGGGTCTGCATTCCAAAACTTTCCTCTGAAAATGAATAGTTTCATTTTACTCATGAAAGTTGTGGTTGGAGCCTAAGATTTTGAATATTTCACACCTCTGTTCCTCCCAAGAGATGTACCCATTAAGCTGTTCTTTTTAAATCAGTGGCATGGAAACTATGAAATGCTCATTTGTGCTTATGGATATACAGTAAGAGAACACCTAATTCATGTGTCTGCACACTTAATTCAAGAGAAACTACATGAGATAAAGAGAATTAACAGTGGCTTTCAAAGTTCTCAGATCCCATTCTTTGGTTGACCAGCTACTTAGTTTGCCTCAGTCTAAGTGGTTTCAGAAAGATGGGTACGAATGAGTCACTCCACCTGGAACTCTCCCAGCACAAGATCCTTGTGAGGCCTTCATAGGATAACCTCTGCTCTCTGCAAATTCCAATGCATAGATGCCATTTTGTTTTTTATCCTCACAAAGTATGGAATCCAGCTGTGATTTGTTTTCAAGAATTCTGGATAATCGTGTTCAATCTCAACAGGTTTAGATCCCCTTTCCCAAAGTATTTCTCTTTATTTTATTTTATTTTTATTTTTATCTCATTAGTACATGCGTGTAACCCATGTGGGTTTCAGTCACCTGGGATTGCAAGTACATATACCCGCTTCATTTTCCCCTCCCCCCTCCTCTGATCTCCAACACCTTTTTCATACCTGTCGCTATTCTTTGTCTTAGCACAGCTTATGGCTTATAATGCTGTCTTAGTTACTTGTCTCTCATTGCTGGGGCAAATATCCAACACCCAAAACTGAAGGAAGGAAAGGTTTATTTAGCTCACAGTTACTGGAGGTTTCAGTCCACCCTCGGCTGGATCCAAGGTAGACTGGCACATGGCAGAGGGCAGCAGTTCATGGCAGTGGAACAGCAACAACAGCAACAGAAACAACTGACCAACCAGGGCAACAGAGAGCACCAGAGTGAGAGTCTGTGTCTCTGTCTCTCTTATATTACATTCAGGCTCTCTACCTCAGGATATTTGCCTCAGACCACACCCATAATCCCAGCAGTACGAAGACACATAGCCCCAGTGGATCATGAGTTAGTCTCAAACTCTAGAAGTCCCCGTCCCATGACTGCATGAGGCTTTGGAGGGACAACTAGACACAAACCATAACAAATGTCTACATTGACCAAGGTTATTCAGTTCCAGTGTTTAGATTTCTGGAAACCAAATACAAGATACCCAGGGATCTACTCTTAAGGAGCCAAGGGCTGTCTGGAAGAGATTTTCTGTGTTTCTGTCTTGTACTTTCAGTCCCAATTCCACCCCAGAATAAGAGAAAAGCGATTGTCAGTGGGCAAGAGACTTTGTAAACCTCAGCTAAATTCTTCTCCTCCCTGAACCACTCCATTTGGCAGTAGTCATTGTCAGTGAGGAACACAAAGAGACAACAAAGAAAAATGTTCACATCTTTTTCAGGAGCTTCTGAAGTGTTGAAAAGTGTTTCTATTTAAAAGCTCTTGACAGTGATTGGCAGGATCTGAGAAAATCTCCCACGATGGGCCCAACCCTCTGAAAATTAGTGCCAAGAGACAGTAACTGGCTAACACCTGATCCATTCCTACTGCAACAGTCAGGGCTCACACTCTAATTGCTACTTATGACCCCTCTCAAGTACCACAGAGATGGCAAACCAAACGTAGACGGATGCTGAGCCCTCAGTGCTGGCTAAGGAGCTTGCTTCAGAGAGAGAAAGAGAGAGAGAGAAGCCTAGTATTCTGTATTAAATGGACAGAATACAAACAGAAAGAGACTTGAGTTCCTTGATTGACTAATTGCTAGCAGGCTGATTAACCAATGTCTTCCTAAAATTCTGACATTTAAAGTAAAAAAAAAAAGAAAAAAGAAAGAAATAGGATGGGCCTAATTTTAAGTTTTGCACTTAGGGAATTTAACATAAAGGTGAGAGGGAACTGAGGTGTATATATCAACTCAATTTAGTACACGCAGAAAAATAGAGTGAAATAGAAATTACAGAGTAACTGCAGAATAGACATAATGAAGCCCATTTACATTTGATGTCATAGAGGTTCAGAATGTTGATGGCCCATGTAACAAAACTGGGGGCTATTGACAGTACAAGTATTGAAATATCACCTTTTGCATGTTGTTTCACTTGGATCTTTTAGAAGTAACCATAAAGAAGTTAAACCAAAATTTTATAGGCAGCCAAGCGATTGCTCTTAAGACCTTAAATAAATATGGTTGTGCTTTAATGAGCACAACAGTCTGTGGATGGGATTGGCTAAGGAATGACCTTGAAAATTAATTCAAAGTAGAAAAAGTTGACGGTCATCATTATGGGGAGAAGGAAGCAAAGATAGGTCTTTGACATTTATCATCATAAATCATTAATAATTAATATTTACCCAATTTTACATGCTAATCAAGAAAGTTGCTTTTCTGGATAATTTGGTTTGTCAATGAGGCAAACTAATACACTTAATCCAAACTAAAAAAAGAACTTATCAGGAAAAGAAAGGCACTCTAAGAAGAGGAATAGCACACATATGGTCACACTGCTATATGTCAAGTGTTACATCACAAGACGTACTATCTAACCACCCATATAGAAAGGGCCATCTTTTGGGGTGGAGAATTACGTTTAGGTACCTGAAGATACTTCAAGGGATTTAGAAAGCTATGAAACTGATTTAAATGTCATGGAGTCAAGGATATAGCTCAGCAAACTAAGCATCTGCTTAGGCAAGCTCAGGGACCAGGGTTCAATCCCCAGCACTACATGCTGTGCCTACCCTGTGATGGAGTCCAGGCATAGTTGTGCATGCCTGGAATCCCAGTGCTGGTGAAGCTGGGAGAGGAGGATCACTGCGAGTTCAAGCTGCTTAGTGAGACTCTGTACCAAACACATTTGAGAGAGGGCGGGGGAGTGGTGATAGGAACAAAAGAAGTTCAGTGTGAGATGTTTTCATTTAAGCAAGAATCTACCAAGAAACAATGGTGTTTATTAGCTCTTGCCACCGTGGTAGTCAGGTCACAAGCTGTACTTAATACCTGATTGTGAAAAATATTGAAGAACACATTAGGCATCTTGGATTCAGTGTGTAAAAGTGAACTTCCACTGCCATTACCTAACTTCTTTATTTATTATTGCACAGCAGGCAACCTTCGTGTTTTTGTTTCAATTTTTGCTTCCTATCTTAAACCATATTCCACACTCTCCTCTGTCACTTGGCAGGGGTTCTGTTCGCTTTGTCCCTTTTGTGTAATTCTGTTTGGCATTGTAAATATGGTGCAGTGCTGTGGTTTTCACTGTATTTCTTGATTTTCAATTGAGGGTCTCCTGAACATAGAGGCCTTTGCATTATACTTTTATTAATGGGAAAAATCTAGGGACACTATTGGTTTGCATCCATAATAGCTGGCAATCTGGCACTGTTGACAATCAATAAAGCATGCATGCGTGGGGTCTTCCTAAGGATGAATTTTATCATCTTGCTGTTCAGACCACGTAGTACTTTGTTCGTGAGGCGACTCTTCATACGTATGAGGTCACGAGAGCTGTTACTAAGTTGGATGTTTTTAAAATTGGCTAACAAAGGCAAATTACTAATTCCTCACCTTTACAATCTGTGATCTTTTATTCTTCTTGTCTAATTTTTTACAATTTCTCAAAATTAAGCCAAGCTTCTGTGTGGAGCGAATTACTGAGGCCACTTGGCCAAGAAACATGACTCCAGCCACACAATCAGATTCACTTAAATGTATGCTTTTGCCCTGCTATGTTTCCTCGCTTCTTGGCTTGCTGTCTTCATTGTTTAATTCTTAAATTCTAACTTCCCATTTAACTGCATTATACCTTGCCATGTTTATTTCTTCTTTTGTAAAAGGCTCAAGTCAACAGTTTCCAACATTACCAGTTGTACTGACAACCCACTACTACTATGGACTATTGGACTATATATATATATAACTACTTTCCCCTATTCAGTGAGAGGAAAGATTGGTACTAATAGTATTTAGGATAGATATCATGTTTGCATCTTGTACTCTGAACAACTACTAGGAAGACAACAATATGCAATGTATTAATTAGTGTCGCTGTCCTACCAACCTGCTGTGAAACTGCCTCATTGCTATTTCTTTCTCATTAATATTAATTTAAAAAATCCAAACAACAATTTCACTTAAAAGCCATCAGCTTTTATTTTTCAGATGTGCAGGGTTTTTTGTTACCAATGATTTCTGTTCTGTCTGAGTGAAGCCCCCGTGCGCCGTGTGGAGCACTCACCAAGAGCTTTTGCGATATTTCAGACACTACTTTCCTCAGATCCCTGTGATGATTCATAGTCAGGGTAGAGAACCAGAAGGTATGTTTTCCTACAGACCCACAAAAGTAACCAAAATATATTTTTCCTTTAGCCGTGCATCTCAATGTGCATAAACTGTCTGGATGGTATTTCTTTGCCATTTTGTCCAACTTTCCTTCCTGAAGACACTGTACGAAAAGAACTAATCTAATTTAAGACAGAATCTGTCCCTGCTAAAACAATACATACAAAAACGAAGAAAAAGGGGAAAAAATAAGAAAGAAAGGAGTATAGTTTAGCCAACTTCCTGAAGCCTTGGTCTTAGGCTCTGGTTTTTAAACAGAAAACTTCAACAAAAGTTAGTATCCGAGTCACTTCACTTTCAGCGTACTTCAAGTCATTTTCAGGAATTATACATGATAAATTGCGTTTTCAGGTCAAAGAGCCTTAGAGGATTTCAATACACTTCTTCTCTGGGTTCTCAGATGACTGGCGTGCCATAGTCAAAGGCAAAAAGCATTTTCTTCGGTGATCGAAGCTTTTCTTTGTGACTGATTTCTATTCTTGTAGTAAGTTTACTTTCAAAGTGACTTCCATAATTTGTTAAGACATTTATTAGTGTAGAAAGGCAAGAAAGTCTGAAAACAATTCAAAGGATGTTCCCTGATATGTGTAAGATACTCATTTTCAAGGACAGGGTTCTGCCAGTCTCCTCCCCTCTGATTTTTCCTTTTTTTTCAGGATCAGGGTTCGAGCTCACAATCTTGTACTTGACAGGCAGGCACTTGTGCCATGGAGCTATCTCCCCAGTTCCTTCCCCTCTGATTGAAATCACCTACTTAACTAAAATTTGGAGTTTTTGAAATAACTTCCTTTTTATTAGAAACTCAAACACAGAGTAAAAGGCCTACTTGCAGTCGGTCTGTGTTCAGGTGGTGGCACTACGGGGACATTTCCTCCACCATGGAACTCACTCAATTGAGAACATTGTCTCAATCCCAGCCAGGAAGCTATAGCATTACCATATATTACATACTCTCATCAAATATTAATACTCTCCAGGCTGATTCAATGAGGCTATTATTTTACTGGAAATAAAGACAAAACTGGAGGGGGAAAAAAGCATAATGAAAGTACTTGCTAATGTAAATATAGCACACTTTTCAAAATTCTAATACTGTTGTTTGTAAGGTCCATGCTAACTACGTGAATGTCTAGCCCTGAATTCTACATCAATGGTTCCTAAGACAAGTTTCCTGGACCAGCAACGGCAGCATCCCCGGGAAGTTGTTAGAGATGCGAATTTTCAGACCCATGCACATCTCCTGAAGCAGGGTGGGCCCAGCAAAGCCATCTAATAAGTCCTCCTGCTGATTCTGGTGCCCACCCAAGTTTCAAAATGATCTTCATCACACTCCCCTAGAATGTCTTGCATGTGAGAAACAATTACAAGTCTTAAATATATAGTGCTTTGAAAATTACAAAATATTTTCACATGTATTTACTTTTTAATGCTCTCTAATATCGTTAGCTGGGCTGAGGAGATACTATTTTTGTAGTACTTTTATATCACAAGATTAAGAGAGTATCAGTTAAAAAAAAAAAAAGAAGAGAGAGAGTATCAGCAAGATTGAGTAAGCTCTTCAACCTTACAGACCAGTTAGGGGGGAACTGGGTTTGCAGCCGATATTAAAGCTTTGAAACATGTTTTCTGCACCTAAATAAAAACAAAGTTGTTCAGAATTCAGAGACTTGGAAAAGTTTAATGTTTTAATGAAATACAGCCTCATTTTAATGTGAATCACATCCAGTGTTGTAAAGTATTTTAAAATTTTATATCATTTATATCCTGCACCTGGAGTACTTACTCCGAAGATAACAATATGCAGTGTATTAATCATTGTTACTCTCCCATTATCTTGTCTTGAAATTTGGCTTTTTTTGTGATAAAAATAAAATAAAACTTTAAGTAAAGAAAACTAATTAAGTTCCATTCAAATATGTTTTAAAAAATCTCCAAAATTTAAACACTATATCTTCACAATAAGTAGATATTAAAATTAATCTCTATCTGTAACCAAAGAAAATTAAATAAATTCTAAAACTAGGAGAATCCCAGCTAAATATTTTTACCAATAAATAGAACAATAACTGAATTATTTAATTATTTTTTTCCATACTGGGGATTGAACTCAGGACCCTTCGCTTGCCAGGCAAGTGCTTATGCTACTGAGCTATCTCCCTGGCCCCCAAAAATTCAAATTTCCTCTCACTTAAAAAAGATCATTAGACCCAGATGGTTTCAGAGAATTGTTTTTATAAAAGCATAAAAAAGAAACATCTTAAATTCATAAAACTTGACAATGGCTTTAAAATATTAGTTCTATTATTTACAACTTAAAGTTTATCTTTTAGAAAATTTTGTTTCCTACGTGGAACACAGATCCAAATATCTGCCTCGCTTTCACATAGTTCTTCCCAAAAGTGATAGCAAAGACATTCACAGACCTCCTTATGACATCTTCCAAACTTTCAGGGTGACAGTCACTTGTAAAGTTGCTTCTCTCATGAGCCATTCTGTTTTCAAAGCCTTTTTTTTTGTGGCGGGGTCAGGGTTCAAACTCATGACCTTGCACTTGCAAGGCAGGCACTTTGTGCCACAGAGCTATCTCCCCTGCCTTCAGGGACATTTTTTGGTTTTGAAAGACAAATTAAAGGATCTTAAGAAAGTTGACACATTTTCAATTCAGATTGACACTATCCAAGATATAGACATATATGGTGTTTATTTGGTCAAACTAGTCTATCACGGAATTGATATTCTGTGACAATGTCTGATATATGTGGAAAGACCAGAGCAAAGCACTAGAAGAAGAAGAAAAAAATAGCATTCAGGCTCCTGCAGATGTTCTCAGATCCAATAGCAGCTCTGGTGAGCAGAGGGCAGTGAGATGTTTCTTTGACTGATGCAGGAAGACAATTAGAAGCTGTCCCCCAGGATGTCTCACACAAGGATCTGAGAAGACACAACTGCAAACGAAAGTAGCCCACAGGAATAGCTCTGTATGTTTTCTGTCATTTTCATACTATTAGTTTTTTTTTAAACAAAATTTGTTACAAATTGCTTTTAAGTGACCATTCATAACTAAATAAGTGCTTAAGCATATACTCTTTGTATTATTTCTTGTTCAATTACCATTCGAGTATACACAACCAGGCAAACTATGAAAATGTCTTTTTTTTTTCTTTTTAAAGGATCTATTCAGCATTCCTATATGAGAAAAAAATAAGTGTAGCAATTTGTCCAGTACCTCAAATCTGATAATGAGGGACGAGCACCACAAAAGAATGCTAGGAAGCTTAAATAAATATGGGATATTACTTTGCATATGCATAGAACACAGAGACAGTGGCACAACTTAGCCCTATTTTCAGTACTCTTAAACTAATCTATCACAGAATCTGCAATTATTGAATCCTTGGCTCACTGGAGCACTGTACCAATGGGACAAGATATGGCTATTTGTCTCCAGCAAGGAAAACCATTTCATCACTAAAAAGTTTTCACATGGCTGAGGTACAGTTAAAATATGAATGCAATTGATTTTGTTTAAATTTTGTTTTAAATTACTGATGGGCCTGGATCTCTCTTGCTTGTACATGACTGGACTATTTGCACTGACCCACTCTTTATGCACTGCTGCTGGCCTCTATGGTACACAGCCCAGCCAAAGACTTGTGCAGGAACTCAGTAGACAAGACCCTCCAAGGGGACAATCCCATCACCTGAAGGCAATCCTTATGATCCAGGTGTGCAGATGGTTTTAAATTCTAAGAGTAAACACAGGAGAGATATTTTGAAAGAAATTTAAAAAACACACAGGAAATTCCAATTCTATGAATTTGTCTCCAATATACTGCTTTTTTTTTTTTTTTTTTTTTTTTTTTCAGTACCAGGGATTGAACTCAGGACCTTGCACTTGCCAGGCAGGCACTTGTGCCACTGAGCTATCTCCCTGGTCTCTACACTGCTATTTCTTTGTGCCATTCCTTCTCATTGATTCCACTGATAACTTGAAAACCTTGTTAAGAGAGCTAAATTTTTCATAGACTTATATCTATAGAAAAGAAACTAGAAGAGTTTTTTGTTGTTGAATCTTTATTAGAAGTGCTCATGTTAACTCATAGATATGTGAATGGATGGATGGATGGATGGATGGATGATGGATGGATGGACGGATGGATGGATGATGGATGTTGGATGAATGGATGGATAATGGATGGACGGATGGATGGATGAAGGATGGATGGACAGATGGATGGATCGATGGATGGATATATAACCACATGATTGATTGACTGATTGCTAGGCAGGCTGAGAGAAAAGGAGGTAAGTGTAGCTGCATGAATGTGTTTTTTTTTTTTTTTTTTTTGTCTTTTTAAGACAGGGTCTTGCTATGCAGTTGAGGCTGACCTCAAGCTCACTTTTGTAGCCCAGGATGGTCTCGAGCTCGCACCAATCCTCCTGCCTCAGCCTCCCAAGTGCTGGGATTACAGGCGTGAGCCACCACGCCTGGCTTTAAGAATTTTTTATTTTATTTTACTTTTTTTTTTTCTTGTTTCAGAACTTTTGTTTATTTATTTATTTTCATGGCCAGCTCAGCCTGCCCCGAGGGCAGGGCTGGCGCAGCATGTGGTGCCGGGGATCGAACCGCAGTCACTGAAGCCACCCAAGCTTTCCCAAGCAGGCGCTTTAGACCACTGAGCCATCCTGCCGGACCTTGAATGTGTATTTTCTGAAGGAGCCTAGAGACACGGTAGGAGCAATGTCCATGTCTAGCACTCATAAGTTCACCTAAAATACAAAATCAGCTTTCAGACCAAAAAGAGAAAGCTTGAAGTCTTGAGTGATTTTTTAAAAATGTATTTAGTACAGGGTCTACAGGGTCTCATTAAACAGATCAGACTAGTAGTTATTTTCTTGTTTTTAGCCTCTCAAGTAGTAGGATTATATGTGCGTGCCACCACACCCAGTCTCAGTCATCTTTTCAGTGCCTCTTGGGAGCAGAGTTAGAATGGCACACCAGATATCAAACCCTGCTCCCTCTACCTGCTTCTGGAGGTACTTCAGTCTGCTGAGCTATCTAGCCAGCCCTAAGAGCTTGCACTGTTAACCCCCAATCTCTAGTTAGCACACAGGAAAATGCAAAAAAAAAAAAAAGTGAATGCAATTTCCATTGGCTATAAATCTGGAACAAACAATACATCAACAATGATAGAAGTAACAATTATTTCAACACAAAAATAAAAAATAAGGCCAGTCTACAGTAAACAGGTACTTTAAAAGGAAAAAAAGAAACAGTTAACCCTATAGAAAAAGTGTCCACCAAAATAAGAAAAAAACAGAAATTCACAATAATTATTGTAACATTTGTTTCAGAGACAAACCATCAATGGATACTAAAACTAGTGGGTAAATATTTGATGAGACAGGATATTCATAAAGTCTTAAATATCTCCCCACAAGATGCTTATTAATTATGAAGGGGGAAATAGTAACTTTATTGGAGAAACCTGGCAGACACAATCTTAACCAAATGATCAAAGCTAATTCACCAGCAATGGCACAAATGCACATCTTGGGCCTCCTGAGAAGGACACATCATCGCTTCTGTGGTATTCCTGCTAAAAATGCATTGCCTGAATGTAATCGTGAAGAAAGATCAGACGCATCAAAAATTGAGGGCCTTGCTCCAAAAAAAGTGGTCGAAAAGTACAACTCTTTGAAAATGTCAAGGTCATGAGTTATAGACTGAAGAACTATTTCAGGGTAAAGAGGAAAAAGACTTTTAACAACTAAATGCAGCTGTGAGCTTAGAACAGAAAACAAAATTATTCTGATGTAAAGGACAGTATGAGAATAAATTTCATTTTTTTACTATTATGTACCATGTATTTTACTTAATAGAGTATAATATATCAAGGAAAATTTCTTGACTTACACAATTAAACTCCTACTGTATAGAACAATTTTTTTCTTAAAGAAATATACACAGAAGCCCTTAGTTGTAAAGAGCTGATGTGCTTGTATTTTATTTATTCTTCCTGCCCTTTAAGGAAGAAATATGAGAGTGGGAGTACTATTTAAGACTAATTACTAATTACTATTAAGACTAATTAATTGTACCATTGTAAAATCAATTTTGTTATTATTGAGCTATTTCAAGATAGTTAAATAAAAACATTCCAAGATGGTGGAAATGTACATGGTGGTGTAGAAAAATTGAGATGAGCTTTACAAATCATCTCAAGACATCATGGTGTGATTGTCAGGTTTCCTGGGGGTGGGGCAAGAGCAAAAGGGTCTTACTCCGCTCTGGGAATTTTCTTCACAATCTGCAGCCTGGGCACCAACTGGACAATACAAAAGAACTATTGAATTCAACAATGAAAACATTTCTTGCTCCTTATAATGTACTTGAATTTTTAAACTGCAACTACACCCCGAAAATGGAAGGACACTGCCTGAAGTAATGTGGAAAAGCGGTCTGTCTACTCCAACATCGCAGAGATGAAAGCGTACCTATCCTCGGGGAGTTCAGAGAGACCGTAGCACCAAGGAAAGGGACCAAGTGATCATTAGGAGGCCAGGAGTCCTGCTTATGTTCAAAACCGTAGAACCTGGAAAGAAGAAGAAGACGCATTCAGCGTGATGCTATGCAAACAAGACTCTCAAGCTGATTAAAGTCTTCACATATGTCGAATGAATTTTTAAGGAGAAGAGGTTGTTGCAAAGCTCACTCTACTCATACAAAATTAACTTTATTTCTTTTTCTGAAAATCTTGCTAGACAACCAAGTCAGTATGAAATCTACTTGCAAGTTATATTTTGCTACAGAGAAGTCATTTCAGATATTTTACAATAAACAAAATCATAAACAAGATACAAAGATATAAACCTGGGAAAATAGCCTGATGGTCTAAGAGTCTGCCTGGCAAGGGCAAGGTCCCCAGTACTTGAACCCCATGCTCTGGGTTCATTCCCTAGTACCACATGCTGTGAAGACCTAAAAACCTGAGCAGCCCATGCAGGCTTGGAGACCAGGCATGGTGGCTCATACCTTTAAAGGTTTTGTTTGGGTTTTTTTTTTTTTTTTATTTCTATGATTCTTAAAAAAATGTATTTGGTATAGAGTCTTACTACATAGCTCAGACTCTTGGTGATCTTCCTATTTTAAGCCTCCCCAGGGCTGAGATTACAGGTGCATGCCACCATGCCCAGGCTCACTGCTGGCTGAGCGCCTCCCACGCAGTGGCCCAGGTGTAGCATGCAGTTATGGGGCTCAAAGCCGGGTCCCTGAGCTTGCCTAAGCACACGTAATCTGCTGGGCTATCTCGCCAGCCCCAGATTTTTTTTTTCTTTTTGTCTTTTTTGAGACAGGGTCTCACTACGCAGTTGAGGCTGGCCTTGAGCTCACTTTATTAACCCAGGCTGGTCTCGAACTCGCAGCAATCCTCCTGCCTCAGCCTCCCGAGTGCTGGGATTACAGGTGTGTGCCACCACGCCCGGCTCCAGATTTTGTTTTAAACTGAAAAAAAAAAAAAAAAAAAAAAAAAAAAAAAAAAAAAAAAAAAAAAAAAAAAAAAAAAAAAAAAAAAAAAAAAAAAAAAAAAAAAATATATATATATATATATATATATATATATATATATATATATATATTTAAAGTTCAACAGGGCTGAAAGGATCTAGTACCATAAAGAATTCCATACCACTTATAAAGTGTATAACTTAAAGATAAATAGGCTAAATTTGTCAAAAACGAATCCAAAATTACACCAGCACAAACGCAAGTATTCTGCATGCCATAATTACTGACTGAGGGAAATAAGGCTACTGGCTCCACAAACTTTTTATCTAACCTAATTGGTGATGTACAAAATTTGGAAATTTCAGGAAATATGCAAATCAGGTATACAACCAACATATGGAGACGGCTGCTGATATTTATTTATTCATTCATTACTTCATTTGGCATACCATGCCATTTGCCTGGGAGGGTCTAGCACAGTTTGAGGCATAAGAAGAATGGGCTAAAAATATAAAAGGTAGAAGCACTTGAACTCCTGAAAGATGAAACTCAGATACAATTTAATGCTTTATTTTATTCTCCTAAGATTACTATCATTTCATTAAAAATCTTTTTTTTTTTTTTTTTTTTTGTCTTTTTGAGACAGGGTCTTGTTGTGCAGTTGAGGCTGACCTTGAGCTCACTTTTGTAGCCCAGGCTGGTCTCGAACTCGCACTGATCCTCCTGCCTCAGCCTCCCAAGTGCTGGGATTACAGGCATGCGCCACCACACCCGGCTACTCATTAAAAGTCTTAAGTGATAGCAAATAACGATTTAATGTCTCATTGGTTGTATTCATTATTTATTTAGCCTTTTTTACTATTGTTAAATGTCAACTACTTTCAAATTTTATTATCATAAATCAGTCTAAAGCAGTTTTCCACATAGATAATTAATCCTATTTTTTATTTAGTCCTGGGAAATAGAATCCAGAGAATGTTACTGGCCAATGGTACCGGCCAATTCCACCAACTGACTTGTGCCGGTATTGTAACTGCTTATATCTAAATATGTAATGAAAACACATTTAGTGCCTTCGTCATGTATTCTGAGTTAAGATTTAAAACAAACTCACTGGTATCTTGCAATTTGGTGGGTAAGAAGACTATGTTTTGCAGCTCTGTTTACAGCTTTTATTAAAATTGAGTGAGTTTTTACGTGGTTGTGACACATTTCCGGTCACTTTTTTGTGAGTTGTCTCTTCACGTAATTTCTCTCTGATGAGTGAAATGTTCACCTTGTTTACATTACTTCTAAGCAGATGGTGGCCAGTACAGAAACAAGGTTGAAATCTGAGCTAATCTCCAGGTCTTTCGTGTGAGCCTGGGTCATTGGATGCACAGGTGGGCACGCGGGCACACACACACACGCACACAATGCACAAAAGAGAGATTAGGATCTCATTGTTCTTCATGTTGACTTCAAAATGCAGTTTTCAGGTAGAAGGGCTGGCCAAAGAGATCAGTGGATTAACACACCTGCAAACAGGAGCAGGGGCCAGCGGTTGGATCCCTCGACCTGCCATGCTGGTCCCACCCCTGGTGCACTGAGAGGGCAATTGAGACTGGGCATGGTGGCACTCACCTGTAACCCCAACTCTTGAGAGGCTGTAGACAGGTGGATCACCACGAGTCCGATCTAGAAGTGACACGCTGTAGAGCTTTCCCTAAAAAAAAAAATACAAAAAAAAAAAAAAAGATAAAAGAACACACCCATGTACTTAATGGTACAAATCTCTGCAGTTAACCAAGTATTCAGGTAGCTGAATACCATCCAGCACTGAAATATATAAAAGAAAAAAAGCTCATTTTTATTTTAAGATTTTTAAATTAAGCAAAGGCATGTGCTCAAATGGGGGAGGCAGTAGTTTCACTATTCTTTAAATATGAAAAGGCCCACTCATGTTTAGCTGTACATTTGAGGAGAATGTGAGCATCGGAGGCTTTTCTGGGGGAGAGTGATCATAAACAGAATCGAGTTGAAACTTATGTTGTTTCGGGACAAGTAGAAGTGAGGAGATTTTTATTTGCCAATGTTGTTCTCCCTTTGCAACTTTTAGAAGGAAGGCAGTGTACACTCGAGCACACTCAGTTTCTCAGGCTCTCGCCTAGACTCTATTACAGAAAGGATTCTAACAAAGGATTATTGAGTGCCCATCTAAAAAATCACATGCGTAGCTGAAGAAATCAACAAGTGAGCCAAGATCAATGAGTAGAAGATGCAGTATATGCTTTTAGTCGTTTCTGTAATTATAAGATTCTCCCAAGAAGCTGGGGTACCTCACGCCCCAGAGAGCACCAGGTTTTAGAGCACCTATGCATATGGGTAAAGTCTGGAGGTGCAGGGAAATTGTAGCATTTAGCCAACCACCCAGGCAGGTGGGCCTCAATTCTGAAATTTTAGGAGAGGAGGGAAACCGTGAAATACAGTTAGAAATTTAATAAAAAATGAATGGAACAACATGGAAAGACAGATCCTATAATTTTAGGTCAGAGATGGAGAAGAAGAAGAAGAAGAAGAAGAAGAAGAAGAAGAAGAAGAAGAAGAAGAAGAAGAAGAAGAAGAAGAAGAAGAAGAAGAAGAAGAAGAAGGAGAAGAGGAAGAAGAGGAAGAAGAAGAAGGGACTGTGGTGAAGCAGAGGAGCAGGAATAGGTTTTACATGAGAAACTTGAGCGTCAGAAGCTCCAGTTTTAAATGCCTTTTGAAGTAATTTAGATCCATGTATGTCACTTTCTGCATTTTAGAACAGAATCATCAATTTGAACACGATGCGTCGCCCAAATGTTGAATGACTAGAACAAGTGAGTGAAGTACATTTCATTCATATTCAGATTGGTGGGGGGTTGGTAGGCAATAAAAAAGCCCGCGATGTGTGTGAGATAGCGTACCTACCATTGTCTTACGTATTTGCCGATGGAACATGGCTGGCTCGGTAGAACCAGCGAGGCTAGAAAATAGCATAGCGGGGAGAAGCATCATCGCCCAGACTTTCATACCTAATACATTCACTGCCTGCAACCATGTTTCCAGCCAAATTAATCAAACAGATATATAAACTATTTAAGACGCTGGAGTGGGAGAGCCAGAGCCACTCTTTCTAGGTTCAGTCTGCCAAAACCCATTGGAGGCGTCTCTATTTCTAATATTAGATACTACATTGGACCTCCGCCTCCTGCCTCCACTCAGGAGGGCCGACTCTCAGCCTGCGTGAAGATGGAGGAGAATAGGATTTGTGACACTCTAGGACCCTGCCAGATTTCAGTGGGTGGAAAGACCGAGGCTGAAGGCCAAGTGACAAATGCACGTGATAGCTGCACAAAACATGCCCTCACGCTTTTGTTAAAGAAAGCGTTACATTATTTTTTATTTTTTATTTTTTTGCTGAGCATGGGGGGGGGTAGGGAGGAAATAATCTACTTTTTTGAAAGTGTCTCTCCAAGACAAATAATTTCAAGTTGAGGCTGGTATACTGTGAGGAGGGCGGGGGGGGGGGGGGACTAAAATAAAAAGCTTAGCTGTAGTTCATTAACTTTAATTGGTTTGTGTTGCCTCTCTTCAGGTTTCCTGGATCTTTCAGCCATCTCCTCCCCCAACTCCCTGCTTCCCCTTCTTCTACCTCTCGCCTCCTCCCCCTCCAATCTGGCTTTCCCTCCTTCCTGGCAGCATTTTGAGCTTTAATTTGATAGTAAAAAACTGAATCCAAAGTTACAAAATTCTTCAGATTCAACTTCTCTGGAAGAAAAAAGAAGTTTTAGAAAAAGAATAGCTGTCCCGGCTTATAGCCACAATTTCTCCAAAGGTAAGAATCCCAATACCTGGCAAAGGCTCTGGAAAAGTGAAAAGGATGGTGTACGTGTATGAAGCCATTTGTTCATGGCAAAATCATATACATAGCTGGTGGAGACTCAACTCCCGGTCCTGGAGACGTGCAAGGAGCAAACCGAAGTCCCCGTTCTTAGGAAATTTACAGTTTCTGAAAAGGCACACACAAACAAATGAACACACCACTATGTTAAAAATGGTAGTGATAATTGCTATGAGGAAAAAAAACCTCACAAAGCAGAGAGAAGGAACACAGAAGGGAGCGTGTCTTACACAGTCTGGTCAACAAAGGCCTCTCTAGGATGGGACTCCTGGGCAGAAGCCCAAACAGTGTCAGAACATAGATTCCACAGCCCTCCTGGGGCTTGTGCTCGCAGATAAGGGCATGTAGCACATGGTGCAGAAGGCACACCAAGCTATCGGGAGTGCAGCCACCAAGAGGGGCCTGGGAGGGAATGAAAACAACAACCAAGAAAAGGAAAACAAAACCATGAATTGCACAACTTTTCCATTCAGCTCCTAGCTCGGGAGATTTATCTGTGCCCACGAGCACTCTGCAGTCATCATTCTCCATCGAGTACTAAACAGTCGCCATATTGGACACGTGACTCCTCCTACATCCCTCCTCCACCGTGCTTGCCCCATTCGCACAAACTTGTAGCTACCATACAACTTAATGCAAAACTGAGGTGCGCGAAATTTAGGTGCAAGGTAAACAGGAAGATGCAGGCTAGGGACAGAGCTCAGTGGTAGAGCCTGACAGTGTCATCGGTGAGGTTGTGACTTGGATCCCCAACACTAAATAAAAGCTAACAACTAAAGCCTGCAGGGTACTGTAAGACTGAAACCCGCGCATAGCCACGATCACTCATTCCTCTGTGCTGTGATTGGTCCGCACAACTCAATTTAGCTCTTTTTATTTATGCTGCATCCCGCAAGGTTGAAGATGGGTACATTCAACACGGTCTTTACTAACTTACACTCTCACCGGCACACCTATGTATTCAGATCAAAATGTGTGTGTGTGTGTGTGTGTGTGTGTGTGTGTGTGTGTGCGGTGTGTATTCCCTGTATGCCAAGCTCAGGAAAGCATGAGTGGTTGCATTTTATCAGCCATGTTTGATATTGTAAATGCAGCTTCAGAGAACATGAGCACCTGCCTGTTTTAGACCCACTTAGAACTCCTAAGAGATTTCTTCCAAACCAAAGGAAAAAGAGAAAGGAATGCTAAATTGCTTTTAGGTCCACCGGATGATTCCCATTAGCCTTGACTTATTTTAAGCCTAAGGCACACGCAAGTGCTAATTTCATCACTAAAGTGGTCCAACTGGATCTACTCGAGCAGAATTGCACCTAAACCTCAGAGTTAACTCAATGCTTCCTAATGGAAGTGTGAGCCGACCTTAGAAGAGAAAAACAAATAGGTATCAGGGCAACAAAACAGGGCAGTAATGATCAGCCAACGCCCAGGAAGCGAGAGAACTGAAGTCTAGCTCCGGGTACACGACCGTCAGAAAGTTATTTTACTTCCCTGGATCTCAACCTCCTCATTTGTATAATGAGAGCATGTTGAATTTAAGACTTTTGAGGACTATGCTTTTAAATGCTGTCATTAAGCTTCAAGTAGACTCAGAGATTTAGTAATGCTGCATTAAACACAATGCTGATCAAAAGTGACAATTGTTCTGCATGAAAGACAGCTTTGATGTAAGACTCACTGGAAAAAGAAGAGCAAAATGAGGAGGGGTTTTTGAAATGAAGAACTATGGAGGGTTAGGGAAGTGTACTTAAAATCAAATCTGTAGCTCAACATAATTCTGTGGAGATTCAAATTACTCATTGAATACCAAGAATAGAATAAAAAGCGGAAGTCAGCACTTGAGAAACAAAGAAATTCTATTCATCATAGCAAAGTGAAATGATACCCATGGGTCACGGAATCCCAAATGCTATGGTCAGGAGGACCTCGGACTTGGGCTTGCTGAAGGGGAATGATTGTGTCACCCCCTAATTCCACGGTGGCAACCCTAACCCCCAGTGTGATGATATTAAGAGTTGGCTCCTTCAGGGAATAATGTGGCTTAGATAAGACCATGATTAGGAAGCCCTCATAGGAGGATCAATATCCTCCTAAGAAGATGAAGAAAAAAACAAGCCTTCTCTCTATAATTAGAGGATGCAAGAAGAAGCTGACAGTTCACAAGCTGAAAAGACAAACCCGACCAAGACCCAAATCTGCCAGCACAATGTCTTTGGCCTTCCCAGCCTGGCATTTCATTACAGCAGCCCAAGCTACGACATGTTGTGACCACGTTTTTTAATGAGCAGTTGGATCAGGGAGGTCATTCACTGAATGAATATGAACTGAGAGCCGTTTACTTATTTTTCTAAATCAACGCTACTTTTTTTTTTTTTTTTTTTTTTTTGGTGGGACCAGGGTTCGAACTCACGACCTTGCACTTGCCCAGCAGGCACTTGTGCCTCAGAGCTATCTCTCCAGCCCCCAATCAACACTACTTTTTAAAACCCCAGCTTTGGTAGCTTTTGGATCTGGAATGTGTGCCTAAGGCTGTGTGTTAAATGTTTGGCTCCTAGTGCAATAAGGAGCACTTCCAAAAGTGGGGGAAAATGCAAGATTTTTGAGATTTTGGGGTCATGGCCTCAGGAGGAATTACAGGACCCAAAAGAAGTTGAGAAGAGACCTCAGGAAGGTGGTACTACAAGGATATCCCCATTTTGCTTCTTATGTTCACCATGTTCTCCCATAGACCCTCTTGAGAGAGAAACACAAAAGGGCCTTTTGTTCTTACCACGAAAGAAGGGTAAAAAATGGGTAGAAAAATACTAGGCTAAGTGCTTAGCAGAGCTCAGAGTGTTCAAGGCCACCAGCCCCACCCTGCCACTTAACAAACAGGTCTTAGAAATATCCTGCTGTAGCCAGAGATGGAGCAGAAATGGTTTCTTAGGTCAGATCCTTTGAAAGATTGAATAATTGGTCACCTGTTCTCTATGTAAACCTCACGCAACCCTTTCTGCAGATCTATGCCCTCTAGAATTTTCCCTTCCTGTAAGCTTCTTGGGCACACTGACTACAGAGCTCACTCCTCAAAGTGTAGGTCAGTCCTCAGGAAAATAATCCAAAACTCCCATGCAAAGCAGGTTCAACCTTTTTTTTTTTTTTTTTTTCATTTTCTTATTCACTCAGTCTTAAGCATCCTTAGCTATTGTTGCTTTTTCATAGTTTACAAAGTAAAAGTTCTACATCTCAGGGTGGAGTGTCTGATGATTTTTGTGGGCAACAGAGCTGGAACAATGAAGACAAGCGCACACACACTGGTTGGTGGAGAAGCAGACTCCTTGGAGCATCTGAGAGCCCAAGATGCAAATGACTCCCTCCTCCGGGCGGCCACGGGAATAGGCCACAGAAGCTGTAAGCTCATTCTCATCATCCCCAAGGAGGATGTCCATGGGATGCTCAGACTGGGTGTTCAGTAGGTGCTGCACAGGAGGAGGGGGAGAAGCTGTGCATTTCCAGATCTGTTTGCTTCTTACAACCTCTAAGAACAAATAGTTTACAATGCTATGGCAGGGATTTTGCCCTCAGTGGTTCCAGGTCCCCAGGCAGGGTACAGACTGTAACAAAGTGTGTGACAGAGCAGATTCATCACAAAGTTACCAAATCAAGAATTCCAAATAAAGTGTTTCAGCCTTCACCTGAAGATCATGAAAGGTATGGTGGGGATCCTCAGTGCCCTCACAAAACGCATGTTGTTATGGGAATGAAAGTACGATAAGACAACTGTATTGGGAAAAAGATATACTAATAAAAATGCTTGGGTTAGGAAAAGCACACACACACACACACTCCTCAAGTTCACAAGAACATCCCTTCAGTAAATGCAAAACTGAAAGTGGCTCAGCATCTCATAAGAATCCAGCCCGTGAGGCTGCCACAAGGAATTCCCACAAAAGGGAACATGGCTCACGCGTGCCTCAAGCAAGAGCACTGTGGAGTTGGTGGTACAGTGGCCTCTAAAGCCCACAGACACCTGAAAGCACGAGACAGCCAAGAACTCAGTGGGCTGAGGCAGAAGGACCTTTGCAAGTTCAAGCAGAGATTCGGGCTACATAATTCAAGACCAATCTATATGGCAAAGAGAGATCTTGACCAGAAAAAAAAAAAAAAGCACCTGTGAAGCAGGAAGCAGGAAGCAATTCCTGATGCCACAACACGGCTTCATATTTTTAAGAAGTTGTTAAGAAGTTGGACTCATGTTAGCTAGCTTCCTGCCTCAGCCTGCCAAAATGCTGGGATTATAACTATACAAGACTGCTCAGGTTTGTTATCCATCTCACAGAAAAAAAAATGTCAATTAATTAATTATAGGTGACAATAGTGAAAGAACGGAAACATGGATACGCTCTCGTCCCCATTGCTCTGGTGCATGCCTCTAATCCCAGAACTCAGGCGGCTGAAGCAGGAGGATTGCCATGAGCTTGAAGCCAATCTACACTACCTAGTGAGATCCTGTCTCAAAAAAAAAACAAACAAACAAAAGAAGCAAAATTGGTGAGAAAATGTTTACGTTAAAATATATTTTCAAACACAAAAAGAAGCATGCTCCTGTATAAATAAAGAGACTTAGTAGAATACTTATGTCATATTTTGGAGAAAACATGCGGCAGAATGAGTGTGTTTTCATGAATGTCCACAGCTACACACAGAATTCAAACCGATGGCCACTGCAACCTCCCCAGCTCAGCTTGCGATGACCCAGGAATAAAGGCGCTTAGGGAGATTTTTCGGTCAGCTTGAGAAAAATACTTTGCTCTTCCTAGACATTTGAAAGATGTAAAGGAAGTAAGAACATGTCAAACTGCGATTAAATTAGAAAAGAAACTTTTTGTTTATTTTCCTCCTTCTGTCATGTGTGCTTTAATACTCTGTTAGGTTTAGAATCAAAATGATGCAGACTTTAATAATTGAAGATGTTTGATGCCCAAGATTACCACAGAAAATATGAAACTGTCCTCTTCCCATAATTACAGCGTACAAGTAGTAAGAATAAAAGGTTGGCCTGACCGATGACTTACAGCAGAATATACCCTGAAAATTAGTCTAACCCTTTTTCTTCTTCATTATTGGTGCCTTGGACCACAGGGTTGAACGCAGTGTCTTCTCATATCGCCACTAACCTTTTTTTGAAACGATGTTATTGAGTTTCTAAGTTGCCCAAGCTGGACTCATGCTAGTTGTCCCCCGCCTCAGCCTACCACACTGCTGGGATTACAACCTACACAAGACCACTCAGGTTTGTTGTTCACCTCACAAAAATAAAAATGTTAGTTACTTAATTATAACTGACAATATATTTTAATAGGGAAATTATAGTATTAATGATAGTGGAAGAATTGATCAGTGCATATGCACAAATCCCCATTGCTTTGCAAAGCTGTGTCCTGGTTTATGAAAACTCGGCGTGAGATTAAAGAAAGGAGCAAAACAATTCAAGATTTGACAGAACGCGGTTTACTGCAGCAGAAGAGTGGTCAAGAGTGGCCAGACCAGGGGGTCACCCTGATGTAAGAGCGAGAAAGGCACTCAACTAGTTGTCCTGAAAAAAGTATTGTTTATCCAAACTGGAATATTTTGGATTTACCTCACTGAACATCAAGAATGTCAGGTATGTTCTTGGCACTAATGGTGCCAGAGTCTGGTCTTAAGTCTCAGTGCATGACTCTATCTTGCTCTTTTTATCATATGGAGCAAAAACACATCTGGGTTACTCAAGGACAGTTGTGACAAGGAAGGCTCAGGATGACTGCGGTTGGGTTGAGCTGATTGTACACACGTGCTCGCGTCAAGGTGCAGATGAGCACGAGCGCTTCTTTATGGTTCTTCATTGTGCACAGCTTGGTGCTCTGGCGTTGGTACGCAGGCAAGTGTTTCTTGGAAAACTAACACTGCCCACCAATGTCTGCACCACACTTGTTCCAGTGGCCTTAAGGAAGCAGCTCCTGCTGGATGACAACGTCCAAGGTAAGTGCATGCTGCCTGTTGGGGCTACCAGCTGTCATCCAAAGAGCCTGTCTATTAGACCTATTAGTTCAGCTCTTCCAGGGCTCAAGGTACTAAGACTTGCTGGATCTTAATCCTCTCCTTTATGAAACAGGACTAATACATACTTCAGAACACCATCCTGAGGGTCAGGTAAGGAAGTGATAGTAAAGCCAGAGAATGCCTGTCCCGGTGTCGATGCTTAGCTGCTGTCACTTCTTTTCCCTTTCTATCCTTTCACACAGGTGCCGACAGTCTATCTGAGGGCATCTTGGCCTTTATCTACCTGATGTTATCATAACCTTAGTGCATTACAACATCCAGAGGCATAGAATTAGTTTGGAGTTAATCAATTGTATCCTTTATATTCCTACTCCTTCTCTGCACCAGGTCCAAGTCTAGACTTCTTGAATTCCTTAGAGTTCTAGAGTGGAAAATAATGTCATCAAAGAGACTATTTTCCAACCCCTGGCCTTCAGCCCTGCTCCCTAGCTGTGTCTTTCTCCAAGAGGGTCTGTAGGCACCTGTATGGGGACACCCTAGAAAACAAGCCCAGGCACCACGACCTTTCCTCCATGGCTCACACATGGAACATCCGGTACAGACACCTCTGAGATGCGCAGGCTCAGGAGGAAGCCCTCAGCTGGATACCAAGAAGGGATGGGAGCCCTTGTGGCTCGGGGTCCAAGTATGCTCTGGAAAGGAAGCTGCTGGGATGCAGGGTAGCCCATTTGTTTGGGTTTCTATATTTCTGTGCAGCAGATGGAGGGCCAGAGACTTAAGTTAACATCCTTCTTTTCAAGGTCCAGGTATGGCAGTGACTACAACTATTACATCAGAGATGTTCACGAAGACCACAGACTCTATGAATGGGAAAGTGCAGCTCTTCTCAGGATTAGGGAGTTTTCAGAGAAAAGATGGCATTTGAGCCTGGCTCTTGCAGCACGAGTGGGCGTTCACTGTGCAGAGAAAGGAAGGAAGGGCACTCCAGGAAAAGAAACAGCATCTGGGACAATGCCGAGTCTGAAAGAGTGGCATATTCGGGAATTAGTGAGACGTTCCTTGGGGCCAAAGCGTAGGGGGCATGTGGGAGATGAGATGGTGGTGACAGAGTTTGTAGAAAGAAAGCTTGGGGAGCCTTTGTTCACAGTGAGTCTTGCTCTCCCACAAGACTTTGGGGGGATAGCATAGTGGCATAGAGCACTGCAGGGCCAGCTGGTGATGCCAAAATAGACCTCTGCCAGTAGGGACAGACTAGAGCATGGACACTGATTGATAGGCAATTGCCTGCAGGAAAATGAACACTAGATTCCTCACATCGAGCACCAAGACCTTGCACTTTGGATTCTTTCTAACTTACAGGAGGGGAGGAGGAATATGAGGAAGGAAGCATAAGTCTGAGCTTTATAGTCAACCAAAGAACAGTGGCAGCCAGAACAGAACCCCAACGTCAGGGGACATTTAGGAAAGAGATAGTAGGACCTCCCAGCTGACTAGGGGAAGGGAGGGAGGGAAGGCCTGAAGGCAGCTCCAGCTTTCACGGAATGAAAAGGAGAGAAATGGGCTTCTGGAGTTGTCAGAATCACTTGATTTGTGGAGCATTTCCTCAAGACAAGCACGGGAGAACACCTCAGGGTCCTTGGCCTCCACGGAAAAGTTGTAGCATTTTTGAGTGTGCATTAAGCTTGTGTCAGTGGTCACATCATTGTGCAGCCAAAGCCTTGATGGGGTCTGTAAGTCAAAGGAAGACTCAGGGGCTCTTCAATTTAGAATGTGGCATTTCAAGGCCCCCATGCTATGCTTTCTTTCCTTTCATGATTACTTAAAGTTTCTGTCTCAAATTGAGTTTGTCAGATATGACCTCCAAGCAAGAGAGGGGCTGGTCTCACTGCCAAAACTCTTCAGAAAAGACCTTGGGTAACTTGAAAGAATGAAGACAATGTTTCCTCTGAAATCCTGACACTGTATCGACTTAGGTCACATGCACATTGTGGACGATCTTTCCCACTAACTGTGCAGGTTTGAATCATGATGGCAAATTACATCTCATCCGTTGAGATTTCCTTTCCTGTTTCTCCCAAAAACTTTGGGTAATTTGAGACACTCTGAAAGAATCTCCAGCCAACTCAGTTCCTAAGAGAAGACTTCCCAGGTGGTCATAGTCATCCAGGGCTCTGGGAGGGTTCCTGAAGCAGGTACCCAGGGGCCCACCAGTCACCCCTCCGCCTCCCACCTTACCCTGCTCTGCCCGCTTCGCTGATGCTCTCTGCTAGTTTCCCGCCCTTCTGACCCATCAATCTGCCACCGTTTAGTGACTGTGAAATATTAAAATCACACTGATCAAAAAAAGAAAAAAAAAAAGTCACACCCAACCAAAACAATATTAGCAGGCAAAACAGACAATAATGGGTGAGGTACAGGGGCATTGGCCGACATTGCCCTCAGCTTAACAGGAGCATTTTTGCCCCAGAAATTTATGGTGTGCATATTTCTGTGATTGCAATTGCTATGTGAAAACAGTGACAAAACATTCTTTAAAAACAATCTTTCAGACATATAGTAAACAAAATTACGTAGCCTTTCAGAGGTGATTTTAAAGTATATTTTTTTCAATTTACAAATACATTAAGGATTTGCTCATAATTTAAACTTTTTTTCTTACTTCTCTATTTTTAGGTTTCCAATTAAATCAGGAGATTTTTCACCCCTCCAGTAAAGACATATTTTCTAAAGACCTCAATTATTTGCTCTTCCGAAATGTTTTCCATTGCAAGGATTAGAGGTGATAAATCACATTCGATTTGTCTCCTATGGTTTCTTCTAGCATATTGTCAACTCCCCTCTCACCCTCCTGTGCACACCCCCTGCATAGCAACTGCATATGGGACACTGGAAAGGCTGTGGAATAAGTGACACTATTAGCACAGTGTGGTGGCTTTGATGTGTAGCTCTCGGCAGGGTTGCCAGAAGAGTGACAGACTCCACTCTAATGCAGAGACCATTTCTCACATACTCCGCTCCCTTCTAATAGACTTCCATTACCATGAGTGCCACGAAGCAAGCAGGTATCGTGCCTGAGAGACTGCGAGTCCCTGGGCTGAGCTTAGGATTCTGAGCACAAATTATTGCATGCAATAAGCTCCTTATGGCATGAAAATAACAAAAAAAAAATATATTCAAAAGTATGACTGGGTCTCAAAATGAGCTCAAACATTTTCATCTTAATTCAAATGAAAAATAAAAAATGTTGTCTCCCACACTACCACGACAGACCCAGAAATGGGTGTGTGGAAAGTCAGTTTTCTGGTGGAATTTGTAAGGCAAGTGCTGTCCTAGCCCTGCATAGGCCAGGACTCCTCAAATTTAGTTTTGCCAGTTTCTAAGCCTCAAGCAAAATGTTATTTCCCAACCATCACACACAAAAAACAATTTTATAACTAAAAATACACTATACGATACTAAAATTGAAACCCAAGATGGGGGAGGAACAAAGACACTCAAGAAAATAGAGTGGATTTCATTCCCTGAATGAAGGGACAGTTAGCCAATGAGCAGTTAGCCAGTAGGTTTTAAGACACAGCCCAACTACCTATAAATGTGGGAACACTTTATGTGCAGGGAGCTGTTAAAGGGGACTCAAAAGAACAAAAAGCACCATTTGTTCCCCTAATTAACTTTGAAGAGTCTAATTAAGGACAACATAAAAGCTGAAGAAATGCTGGTTATTAGGCATGTACTTTCGCTCGATCAGTGAGATGGTATTCTTGTAAACAAAGATGCTAATTTTGCCCAGCCCAAAATAAACCACTCTGCAAATACCTCACAACATAATCATGCAGTACCTCCGGAGCAGATTCTCTACCTTGCGCGGGCTCTGCCTCTTGAGGTTACTGACTCTAGGCTTTAACGACACTCAATTTGAAGGTGCAACGGAGGATTAAAAACATGCTGATAACGGGATTTGAATATGGACACTTCGGGTTCTCCTTTTTGTGGTGTTTAGCTGCATACGAGTAGCTCTATGAGTTGATCGTTTTGGTGGCAAATCAGTAGAACTTATCTTTGAAATGGACACAACTATGACAATGTTCAAGCGCATTTATATCTGAATCAAACAATGCATCACTGTTACTCAAAGCATTATTCCATAAATTTAGACTTGGCTATTGCTTCAGCAATATCGTGTAGACTTCAGCTTTTAGCATTCAAATAGATTTAGATAAAAGTATTTCTTTTTTAGAAGAAAAACCCACCTGTTATATAAAAGTAGTTGGAATATTAGAATAAGATGATAAAATTTGTTTTTATCTGGTTTCCCTGGAGTTTCTTTAAGTAGAGCGAGCACACATCTCGAGTCAAAATTCTGATGTCTGCGAACTTGTCTCATGTTCAATTCAGTAACAGTAAGAGCTTCCATCAAGGAAACACAGATCAAGGTATTCTTTTCTTTTCTTTTCTTTTCTTTTTTTTTTTTTTTTTTTTTTTTTTTTTTTTTTTTTTTTTTTTTTTTTTTTTTTTTTTGAGATTGTTTCACAGGGTTGATGTAATAAGATCGCTGTTAAAAAAGCTTTGCATTTCCTGTGAAAGGGGAATTATGCACTTTTATTATTATCAGCACCAACACTGAGCACAGAAGAGCATAAAGAGTAGACAATTGTAGTTCAGTGCAGTAATCTCACCAACTGATATTCCCAATCCTATTTAGTTTTAACTTAGCCATAGCCCGCAGCTTTAAAATTTACATGCTATTAAAACTAACACCAATGCTTACAGTCAGGGAAACTGGCTTCTATGGGGTAAAGCTCTGGTACCAACGCCACCACTCCAAAAGGACAGCTTTCAATAAAAGGACAGCGTCTAACAGCCTTGAGATGAAGGACTCATGATTATAAATACAGTGAGTTTTAAAAATATATTTTGGCATACAGAAGCTTCTAAGAATTTCACTCTGTCGGACTCTCAAGAGCAGACTGCCTGAACTTAGACTCACACACACAACTTGCTTAAGATCTGGGACTTAGGGCTTCAGCCTCTAGAGGAATGATTCAGTGTGGGTATTACAACCCACCCCACTCCCCAAATGACACAAACCAGCGTCAGAATGAAGAGCAACACAAAATTGTGCACCTAGTACTTGGGACCCAAACTTTAATTCAGAGAGTCGTACCCTTCATATGACTTTGTGCATGGATACTAAGCTGTGCTGCAGATCGACACTATGTGTAAAGCACTGAACATCTTTTATTTTAAGAATGACAACCAAGGTGCAGAACAAGAAGCAGGGGATATCCACAAGACAGAATTTCTCAGTCACTTCTTTTAAACTCAGATCTTTCAGCCTTGTCTTAAAATGAATATCCAGACAAGACAAGGCCCATGAATATATTGTGCTAGTGCAAGCCATGAGTAAACTATGTGAAGGTGCCTGAGAGCAGTGTCTGTTTCCCACCCAGCCATTTCTGTCACTTAGACTCTGCCTTTATCATTTAGGCAGGAAAGAGCCACCTTCCAGAAGAAATCACAGAAACAGGTGTGAACCACCTCACCTGCAAATATGCACAGCGGTGAGCAGACACCACATGAGATCTTTTGCCAAGTGTACTTAAATGCAACCTGAGACCTCTAAGCTCCAGTCAGATTATTCAGAGCTAAATTTCTCTTCATTTCCCTACCAGTGACCAGATTTGCCTCTCGTATAACCAAGGAGATGAGAATCTTCCAACTGTAACAAAGAATTAGAAGACGAACATTCTCCATGCCCGTACTTAGAACATCCCTCTCCGATGGGAGCCTTGCTTTTTCCCCACATTTATCTGCACCATGAGCTGTATGCACCTAGAGGACTGGATATGTCCTGGTGTGCATGAGACTAATTCAGTGCCAGTGGCTCAGTGCAGTCATAAAACGTGGTGTCTTCTGTGAAACTCACCACCTGTGGGTAGCTAGGGCACAAATGCTTATCTACACTCATCTCCATACATCTGCTCTATAACTTTCTGGAGTCTTCCTTCATTTAGTGCCTTAGATAAATTAACATCAGGAATGAAAATGCACTGTTACTGGGAGCACTACATCATTATTATCCCATCAGTAACGTATGGATTAATCATCATTGCTTACTAGATTAAAAAATAAGGATGGAATAAGGTGTTATGGTTTATATATAGGTGTCCCCCCAAAGCCTCATGCAGTCATGGGGCAGCTTCTGGAGTTTTTGATCGATTATTGTGGGTGTGTGTACTGTACCTGCCCTGTTGCCGGGTGATTTGCCTTTCAATGCAAGGAAGGAAGAGAAATTAGCTGCTTGAGCTGCGGCTCCACCTCCTCCTTTTGCTCCTACTCTTTGCCCCTGCCATGAAAGGTTACTCTCTGCCACGTGCCTCTCTGCCTTGAAGCAGGCTGAATGTGGACTGAAACCTCCAGTAACTGTGAGCTCAATAAACCTTTCCTTCTCTCATTTTGAATGTCAGGAGTTTGTCCCGGCAAAGAGAGAAGAGTAATTAAGACATAAGGAAAAGATTCCAGAAGTTGTATCATGTAGCTCTGCATTCTGCATCTCTTCTCAAATGCAGTGTATACCTGTACTTATATTTTCTCAAAAATTATACTCTTAAAAGGAAAAAGAAAAAAGCAGCTCCCAGCCCTGGCTCTGTCAAAAGGTAGAGGAATAAAAGAGATCCCGAAGTAGAGCTGCGCATTCTTCTGCCTGTCGAGTGAGATCAGGCACGATTGCACAACCTCCTGAGTCACCGCGCTGCCACTCGCCCCCGTGTTTCCCCGGGCATCTGGAAGCGTGCTTATTTTGGATGTCTTGCTCAGCTTTGGGATAGATCCTAACCGGAAGAAGCTGCTCAGACTCCGTTGCTCCCCAGTTCCACTAAGTTTTCCCTTCAAAGCAGCGTTCTGTACACGTGGCATTGAGCAATTGCCATAAAATCGCGCTCCTGTGTCCCGGAAGTCCAACCGTTCCCTTCATAGAGGATATTTTAAAGTTAACGTATGTTTGCAAAACACAATAGTGATATTTATTCTGGAGAATTGGTACTTGGATAAAACATATCCTGATTATTTTCTATCTCTTTACCCCTTTGCGCCTTACCTCTTCCTCCCTCAGACCCTTTCCTCCACTAAGTAATTTTTAAACAGCATGTTCAGGGAAGCCAAAGTTTGAGCTTCGGAGTCCGATACCCACATCCATTCTGCCTGATACCTGAATGGATGAAACATTATCCAGATGTTCTGACATTTCAGGCCCAGTGTACAACTGCCAAAGTCAACCAGTAAGATTCAAAGGTAAATCCTTTGAAATGAGGTCAACAGTCTATTTTTCTCCATAGAGAGAAAGGGAATCACTCGCAAGAATATTGCCAGATGAATATAAAACAACCAAATGGACTTCTTGTTAAGAACTTATTTCTTAGAGTAGGTTTAGGTTTATGTAAAGATAGAGAACATATACACAAATACCTCTGGTCCCCATACATGGGCATGCCCCCTCGGTACCCACATTCCCTACCAGAGTGGCGTATCCCTTACAACACAAGAGCTTACACTGCCGTCTCATCATCACCCCAAGGCCACAGATTGCATTGCAGTTGATCTCCACACTAGACATCCTAGTCTCCTGGCCTCCACAAACGGGCCATGACATGCAGCCACAATTCCAGGATGAGGTAAAGATTTCTCACTGCCTTAAAATTCCTCTGTGCTCTACCACTACATCTTCCTCTCCATGTTAACTCCTGCAGGGGCAATCTCTATGTTCCCTCCATAGCTCTGCGTTTTCCGCCGTATCCCCCTGTTGAACTCATACAGTTTTCTCCATGTTTTTTTATGTCTTGATAGCTCTTCTTAGGGTGAGAATGCTCCTTTCTAAAGATATGTCATACCTCATTATTCCCAGTTTGGGCAAATATGAATAAAATCTCTTTAAATATCTGGATATATATATATATATATATATATATATATATATATATATATACATACATATATATGCACACAGACAAGAAGTACCAAGGAGCACAATGGCTGGACCATGTGGTGAAAGTATGCTTAGTTTTACATGGACCTGCCCTTGAAGGGGCTGCGCTGCTTTGGCTTGCTGTCAGCACTGGGTGAGTGTTCCTCTCACACCACAACCCTACTTATATAAAAGTTTGGAGCTGTTGTTGCTCCAGCTTGTGGCTCAGTCTCACAGGCATGAGCAGGGTCAAACTTTCATTTGAGTCTCTCTAGTGATGTAGTGGGTGATGCTGATTGTCCTTCCACGTGCTTCTGTGGCCATCCACGTATTTTTCTTCATTCTTTTCTTTTCTGTATTTTAGGCAAGGGTCTGCAGAATGTGCAGGATCTCACTGCTAGATCGAACTCCCAGCCTCCCAAGAGCTGAACTGGGATTACAGGTGCAAACCACCACACCCAGTCTCAATTGCCACCTCAGTGTGCCCGAGAGATGGGGCCAGCATACCAGGCCTGGGGCACATGTTTTCTTTATGAGGAGTCTGGTCAGGGTTTTGACCTATTTTTAAATTAGGGTATTTGTTTTCTTGTTGTTGTGTTTCAAGAGCTCTTCGCCTATTTTCTTGGATACATCCTTATCAGATATGTCACTCGAAGACATCTTCTCTTAGGCCATGACTTGGTTTCTTTTGTCTTGGCAGCATTTTGTAAAAAGCAGATATGTTTAACTTTAATGAAGCTTAACTTACCAGTTCTTTCATAGATCATGTCTTCAACATCATAGGCTAAAAGTTATTGTCAAGCCAAAGACACACACAGGCTTCCTCCTGCGCTTGATTTTGCATTTCAAATGTAGAACAATGGTTTGCTATGAAGAGGATAAGATTTCTATTGAAGTTCATTTTTGTGTGTGGCTATATAGTTGTCCCAGCACCATTTATTGAAGAGACTGTCTTGTGCGTGTTACACTATCTAGAGACAGTCACTCCTTTGCCAAAGATCAGGTGTTTTATCTAAGTGAATACCTTCTAGGCTTCTAGGTTCTCTAGTTCTGTCGATCTGTTTGTCTGTTTTCCTCCAGGATGCACCATTTTGACCACTGTAGCTTTGTACAGAGTAAAGATTGCGAGTCTATCAGTGGCACCCTCACACTTTTAAGGTTGAACATCTTGCAAAGTTTTATCAGGATAAAATCATGGATCTGAACTACTCAATCTATCCTTTGCTACTCCTATTCTAGGGCAACTACTTTCATCCATGACCAGCACAGGATTGAACTCTATTTGAAGATATGGGACAGAGAAGAGATAATTTAACATTAGGGATAAAGACTTGGCATCACTGAGAAAATGCTTTATCAATCCACAGACATGAGACCTTGAACAAGGGAAAGAGTGATACTGGGAAATACGGGTAGTGCAACACAGATTTTTGCTAAGATTTGCTGTGTGTTGACCATTCATACTGACATCCCTGAAAAGCAAGCTTGAAAACATGTTGCATGTAAAGCTAAATTACATAAATGGGGGAACTAGTATGAAAGGTAAAGTGAAAATTACATGCCTCTCCTCACAGTATTAGCGTTGTGAAATACCTGAAAAACATTTGTGATTTCTGTACGACTTGTTTTATTTTTTAACAAAAATTCTGCGTTGGTGTCAAACAGATTTTCAACCCTCAACAAACCAGATGGCTAATCCAAAATTATTACATGAAATATGAATAGGAAACTAAGAACCGTACTCTGCAAAAGATAATGAGAATTTTCATCATTTACATTTTTACCAAATAAATTATATTTCTATTTTATTGGTATCTTCTTTGGAATTCTAACAAATAGTCCCAGTGATAATTACCAAATGTCTATATTTAGAGGAAACTCGCACATGTGTATCATAAATAATGGCAAAACTTGATATTTCTGAATTGCCTGTTTTTCTAGATATAGACATTTGGTAATTATCACCAGAGCTGGCACATAAGGAGGTGTTTAGACAATTTTTTAAATGCATGTTGCTTACTCAATAGTCTCTGCACTAACTATCTGCTGCTGTCAAAATCCATGCCCAGGTATGTATTAGCAGGGCAAGATAATAAAGGATAATAAAGGAAAAGCAAATTCTTTGGCTTAGTAACCAAATCCACTTTAAGACCACCTAAAACAGCTTTGTCTGTGACTTATAAATCATGTACTAATCTAATAGTGGTCCCAGAGTGGAATCACTTTGACCTTGTAGCAAAAATGTTTACTGCCCAAATATTATTTTTGTACCTTGGCACAAAGCAGTTCATTAATTCTGCATCACTTTGTCTGTCTCCAGCAGCTTTTAGTTCTGCCTTATCGTCTGACTGGCAAAGAGCACCTCCCAACCGAGAGAGGTCTAAGATGACCTAGTCAGAAAGGGACTGCTTTTGGCTCCTCACCTGGTAAAACTGATGTTCCAAAATGTCTTTCTGTCAACTCAGAGAGTATGCAGGGTGCGTACAGAAAGCAAATACAAACAGCCCAGAAAGACCTGAGGGTTCTGGTTTACTGTAGTGTCTGGCCAAATCTGGGCAAACACTATCTGAAGCCCAAGGAGGCACAGAAAACACCATCCATGACCAGGTGACACGGATGAATGTGATGGCAGCTGTGACTGGGACAATAGGGAGGCCCAACCGGCTGGCAGTCATAGGACGCTACTAAATACCAAGCTATGTTGCCTGCTGCCAAGATGAGTAGGTGATGGGCTCAGTGGGTTGCTAATGAGAAGCAAAAGAGGGATGTAAGGCAGTGCCAAGTGATAGAGAGGAGGGAGATAATTAAGAGATAGAATTTAAACTTCAACCACAATCGAAAGTCTGCAGCATTAAGCAGAAGGAGATGGGCCAGTTTGGCCTAATTAATAATATGGGCTTAACAAAGACCCATGGGATGCCTGGGAGATGGAGGAACAGGTAGCGTGGAAATATCAGCGCAGCAGGCACACCAATGGAGTTCACAGAAAAATAAAATGAAGAATAGCTCGGTTAGAATAAGGTAGTATGGGGCCCAGTAGGATTGCTCAGTGGTCTAAAGCGCCTGCAGGCAGCTGCAGGGACCACGGTTCGATCCCCGGAGCCACATGCTGTGCCAGCCCTGCCCTCAGGGTGGGCTGAGTTGGCCATAAAAATAAATAAAGAATAAGGTAGTACAATGAGATGTTTGCAACCTCTTCACACGTTTCTCAGAATGGCATAGTTTTGTTTTGTTTTGGTTTTTGTTTTGTTTTGTTTTGTTTTGTTTTGTTTCTAGATGGCACATATTTAATAATCTATTAAGGCAGAATGGAGGATGAAATGTGCATGCTGATAATTAAGAGATGATGCTCTTCTTCCTTCTTAGGCACCCGTTCGCAGGGCCATTGATCCGATCGGTCCTTTCACATCTTTTTCGCTGTTCTTGCAGTCATTAATGAGCGCTGCCTCGTGAGACCTAGCGTAATCCCCTCCTCCCCTGGCAGGACCCATTAGAGCTTACCTATTACTTCATCTGCATCCTGGAAATGGTTTCCATGATGTGTTAACAGGAGTTCGTTTTCAATCAAATGCTATCCCTATGCTGCGTGAAGGGAGTTTGCAGATATAGAAGCCATAACCAGTTGACGTGAAGTAGGGCAAGTTATTCCGGACAATTTCCAGTTCTTTGAAAGACCACAGAGCAGAGCTGCAGCTTGTCTGGGAGAGGACAAGAAGAAGACCTTTTCTGGCTGTGGTTCTCAGCCTGCTTGTTTGCTTCCTGGTGCCCTCTTCTGTGGGCCATGTCTACCCAGCCTCCATGCCTGTGTCATTATTTATTTCTCTACCGTACTAAGGACTGATACTACGATCTTCACACTGAGCTACATGCCCAGTCCCTTTTTTGATTCTGGCTTTTAAGACATGGCTGAAGTGATCAGCTGGGCTGTAACTTGGAGTCCGCTTGCCTCAGCCTCCCAGGATGTTGGGATTGGAGCCATGCGTCACCAGGCCCATAACTCTTTGTACCTCCCACTAGTTGTGCTTGAACCCTGAATGGTCCTCTGTTAAAGCTTCCAGTCTTCTTGGATAGGTGAATGGGCTCCAGGTGAGGCTTCTGGACTGAGGCAGCTGTGCTACAAGCACAAGCATCCCCTCTGGCTCTTCCTTTATAAGGAGATCTTGGAGCCACCTACGAGCAGGACAAAGACACGAGATAGACACAGCCTGTATGTCGGAACCACAGCAGAGGAGGAAGTGTCACCTGCACTGGGTTAGACTCCAGGACAACAGAAGCAACCCTGCCTTTGGTTAAGCTTCAGATTTTTCAGCCTTTTAAAGATCGTACAGTATCCTAGTGTGGCCCATGTTCCCATTTAACGCACATCCACGTATTCAAGACTTTCAGAAGTATGTGTACCAGATATCTACCTCAGACAAAAGAGACTTAAACTCAGACATGTAGGCAGTGCCAGTGGTCAGAAAATTAATTTCCACAGGCAACGGCACAAGCTCCCAAATAAGACAAGGTAAAAGGAAAACAAAAGTAATAGGTAAAAATATAAGCTATATTTATTCAGCAAGACCCTATGACTTTGTAAAGTTAGTTTTACAAGTGTTTGTTCTTTGCCACACGGCAGTCCAGGCGTCCCACACAGACTCAGAACGCAAATCCCACTTTCCTGTGCGAAGGCGGAGAACGCAGCCTGTCCACAAAGGGCATAACGCTAACAGTTTCCCACCAACAAAAGAGTGATTCTAATGACTGTCCCCTGTCTTCTCCTTTGCTAGTCTCTCTAAAATGAAGATATCACTCTTTCAAATCAGGAAAACGGTTTTATAGCAGGAAGCAAGATAACAGATAAACAAGTTAATTGAAAATGAAATACTAAAAAAAAGTATTATAAACAGAAGATGGTAATTACTTTCTAAGGAAAAGACCTTGCATCTATAATAACACATTTGAGATGATTTTCCCACCTAAACTTCAGAGCCTTTAGATAATTAATAAGTACCTTTGGCACGAAATTATCAAAAGTGGTTTTAATGAACATCGGATATTTCTCTAACAACCACATGATTACTTTATGCAGCAAAATCAATTCATTCACAGTTCTCATTTTAACCAATACCCACTCAGATTCCTTACCGGATTTTATTTTTATACAAATAGACTGAACCAAGTTATAATTAACATTATCCAATATATTTAGTGTTAAAGATGCTGGTGAATGCTGACGTGTGCATGAAACACTGGATTGCACGTCGGTGTGCCTGCGGTACCCACGTCCACCTTCTGTAAATCCGCTCGGCTTGCAGCGCCCTCGCTTAGCAAAGGTTGCTAACCACCCCATCCACAGGTCACCTGATCTGAGGGGCTCGTTATCTAATCTAACTTGTATTCACTTGTACTACCAACGTCACATTTATCTTCCCTGCATTACTGCCTCCTTCCCTTGGTAACGTTCTTAATTTCCCCATTTTATTCTATTTGTTCTGACTGTGTCCTGAGAACCACGTCTAACCTACATGCGCAGTTTGTTCCCTTCGATTTGCTATACTCGCCAATGACCAAGGTTGGCTTTTCTCTATGTTATAACCTTTACCAATTATGAATAGATAGAGCTGTGCCTCACCCATGCAAAAGCCGCAAGGATAAATGAGCACCTCCACGCGTATGCACAATGCATTACACACGACGTGTGTAAGTGCAGGTCTATTTCAGAGAGCAGCGACAAGACTGAACGCACTTTGTGGCTCGTAATGATTTTGAAGTGTCCAATTCAGAAGTGAATGAACAAGGGAGTATAATAAAAGTGTCCCCAAGCCACTTGAAGTTTTATGTTCCTGCAAGTCAAAAGGAAAAGGAATCTCTTGACACTTGCTCTCCGGACTGTTTTTCTCTGTTTTTTAACTAAATTTGGCAACTCTGTTTTTTTTTTTTTTTTTTCTTTAATCCTTAATTATAGACTGAACTCAAAATACTGAAATGTTACCATTTCCATGTAAAAGAATCAGCCCTAGAGCTAAGTATAGCACTGGTTTAACCTGCTTTACCAAAAAGCTCCATGGGGCTTTTGAGGTGTTTTGTTGACTAGAGTTGGGTTTGTTTATTTTAGAAAAACTCTTTAATGCTTTTCAAAAGATAAGTAAACAAGAACAATGTTACCTTCTTGAAATGAGCAGACAGAATCTAGGGTATCCCCAAGGCTGCGGTAAATAAAAAGAGTAGTTGGGCTGAGGGCAAGGGACTGTCTCCTCCTAAGGTGCCATTGTGGCTTGGCCATAGAAGTCCAGAAAAACAAAAGCTTTCTGTATCTTTATAAATGTAGCCATGTCTTACCTACCATAAACATGTGTACAGCTCTAACACCAGAGAAAAACTGCAGAGTTAATGATATTTGGGTGCCTATCTACTCGCTTGGATCCCAAAGCTTCGACCACAAGACCCACACCCCCTGGAGTGGTTTTTGAAATTGGAAAACCACATGTATTCCCAACATTATATACAATGTGTGTACAGAAATCCAGTGAAAACAGTGCCATAACATCTTCAATGAGTACTTTCCTAAAATACCAACAGACTATTTGATGTTCTAAAACCTGTTCAGGAAGCAAGCAACTGAGAGAGATAAATATATGTATAAAAATAAACGTACAAGTAAAACCCAAAAAGTAGCTTCTTAGATTTGTTAAAGACACAGAAATTATATTCACCCTGTGTGGCTGAGCAAATGTAGTCAACATGTATTTAAGTTCTAAAAAAAAATTTAGTCATTCCTGGAGCACAGAAACTTCTTCAAATTAATTTTTTGGTCCTACAAAGCTTCCAGTTAATGTGCGCATTATTGATGATCATGGAGGAAAATGAAAAGTTTTATATGATGGAAGAATTAAATAATAATGATAAGAGCCAACTACAAATCAGTTCAGCTATTGGCTTAAAGAGAAGTCTCTCCTTTCCTGGGTTTTAGAGAATAAAGGGGAAACTATTTCAGATACCAAGGTTAACACAGGCCAAGCATACCTGTTCTTAATGAGATATGTTCAAAATTAAGGAAGACAAAGAAAATAAGGAGCATTATCATAAATTAGCTGGCACGCGATCAAACCCAGTGACGGCTTTGTATACTTCGGCGCTGACCCTCCGCTCTAGAGGTGGGCGTTTATCCTCTTTCCCAAGGGCCACATTGGCTTCTGGTTCTCACAGCATCATCCTAAACCCCAAGGAGTTCGCTTTTATCTGTCACTATTAGATTCTCAAACCATTTTCTAGGAACCGTGGCTGTATATTTTTCTTCTTTTGTAACATTAAAAAAGTAATGTTCCTGGTGCTTCAATTCAGAGATGTTGAAAGAAACAAAAAAGGCACTGCCGGGAAAGCCACACTCAGCTGCTGTCCTGAAGAACTGGACGCCCCTCTCTTTCGTGTTCTACCTCAAATAAGCAGCCCCTGTTGCTACCAAATCTGTTGGCTTTATTTTATGTATTTATTTTTGTTTTTCAGTCTTGGGTATTGAACTCAGGACCTAGCAATGTCAGGTAGGTGTCTGTGCCTCTGAGCCATCCGCCTGACCCTCTGTTGACTTTAGTAAAGTGGTAAACCAAGTATTAAGACATAAATGAGAGATGTATTTGACTTGCTATATTGAAAGCTGAAGGACTCAGTAAAATGCACACAGTATCTGAAAGACAATCACTACTGTTTCTTTGCTTTCAGGCAACTTTTGTCCTCTGGATTAAGGGATAGCAGCTACTTAGGGCCCCTGAAGCCAGTGCTAATGTTGCTAAATTTCTTTCCTCACTGTCGGTGTCCTCTCACAAACTCTATCCTGCACAGAACATTGCTAGACCATTTCCATGTGACAGTTATAACCAATTAACTTTCGAAATCATAAAAGTTCCTTTCCTTCTTTTCTGGCAACTTCATTTCAATACCCATCCTTGATTCTTCTATTTCAATTTTTTTTAAGGAGTACTATTAGTTCCTATTGTTTTCTTAGAGAAAGGATCTCTATGTCTCTTAGCTGGCCCCAAACTCTTGGGCTCAAGTGCTCCACTCTTCGCCTCCCAAGTACCTGGGAATACATGCAAAAGCCGCCTTGCTTGGTCAGAACCCACTTTGATGAATATTATAATATTAGAATTATATTACTTACACACATGAAAATCTATGCATAGGTGTGTATATATGGTAGATGTACATTGCATAGATTTGAAGCAAGCATACTTGGATTTGAATTGTAATATATTACCTATTTTTCATTGGCCAACTTATTTAACCTGCATATGCCTCAATTTACCCATCCTGAGAATGATAAGAAAATTTCTACATTATTAGGTGATAGTAATTTTTTAAACAGTAAAGGTTTTATCACAAACTGTTAATAATAAAGCTAACTTAAAATTTGAAATTCCACATAAACATAGACAGCAAAAGCATCTGTGAGATAACACACAATTCCTGCCCATGACAAAGTCCCAATCTCCTAATCACTGAGATTTCTATATTTGGCAAAAGCCACTCCATTCTATGACACAGTAAAGACCTCTTACATTTGTTCAGTCTCTACACAAATTTCACTACACATATCAAAACTTCATTTGCACATAAAGGTTACTTCTATTGTGAGACTTAAATTTTTTTTCATAGTTTCTGGGAATTTTCTATGCAACAAAATGCTAGTTGGAAATGCCCATTTGCTGTCTGGCCTCTGTGAAAGCCGCTCCATGGAGTGCACACGTTTATGTGTATTAGGAAGGGCAGCCAACCTCAAGTGAAAGAAATAAATCAGGTTTGGGACTTTTATCATAACCTGTTGATTAACTACTTGCAATCTGTCATTTCTGGGTCAGATTACTACAGAAAATGGAGAGTCGCCTCCCAGAGTGCCGCCCTGAGAGCCTCGAGTTCATGGGAATGCCCAGTGGAAGGGACCTCTGAACTCGTTCCCACAGCAGTGACAGCTGCAGCCCTATGGCCTCGGCTTGCCTTCTTCAGTGGATTTGGTACGAAATTTATGATGCTTCCTCTGATGTCCTATGCATACCAGCTCTGGACGTTTCTTATTCTGAGCAATTATTAAAGGAGACATATATATATATATATATATATATATATATATATATATATATATAATATTAGTCAGTTGGATCTAAATTGCTTCTGAGACAGAAGGGAGCAACCATCTCTGAGGAGCGAGGCAGGAGTGTGTTCCGTGCCATTGTTTGAGGTTGTTCCCAGAGAACAGAACACAACCTAAGCACACTTGAAGGTAAGCAGCCATGCTGAAATTTCAGCTTACTGAAAGCGTTCATATCAAAATAATGGATGCAGATTAGAAAAAGGTAACAGCCAAGGGATGGATGAACAATTCAGACTTTTAAGATCAAAATTGAGTACTACTCTTTTCAAGCCTCTACTTAGTGAAACTTGGGCTTAGGACTTTAACCTAGAGGAGTCTGTTTTTCACACCTATAGAAGAGAAATAGCATCAGAAACCCGGGGGGAAGGTTCAGGGACAGCGAGATAGCTCAGCAGATGAAGCATATGCTTAGCAAAGCTCAGAGGTTGGAGTTCGATCCCAGGAACCACATGCCACACCGGGACCATCCCCAGGTGCGCTGAGCCGGCGACCAAGTTCAGGAGTGGTAACATGTGCCTATAATCCCAGTGCTGAGGAAGCTGAAAACAGAAAGATCACTACAAGTCCTAGCTGCATAGAGACCCTACACACACGCGCGCGCGCACACACACACACACACACACACACACACACACAGAGCCCTGGGGGTGTTGTTGTGAAATTCAAACGAATGTCAAACAGCTACTACAAGGGAAAAGCTCAATGAACCTTAGTTCTTATTAATATGATAGTCTTGAGTCACGTGTTGGAGTTTTTATTTTTATTTTATTTATTTATTTATTTATTTTTGTCTTTTTGAGGCAGGGTCTCGCTATGGAGTTCAGGCTGGCCTTGAGTTCACTTTTGTAGCCCAGGCTGGTCTCAAACTCCCACCAATCCTCCTGCCTCAGCCTCCCCAGTGCTGGGATTACAGGCGTGAGCCACCATGCCCGGCCTGGAGTTTTTAATTATTATCATACCCTTTGAATATTTAAAGCTTGATTAGCTTATAAACTTATTAAGCCCTTCAAATCTAGAAAATGAACTATTTTTAATGTTTAAATCCCATAATTGAATGAGTTGAGAATGTACAATGAGTTTCTAATTTTACTATTTAGTGCTATTACTGCATATAATTATTTTATTGTGATTTTCGTTATTTTATTATTAATTTTATAAGAATTTTTTCCAAAACCATAAGACATTAATGTTGTCATGAGTTTCATCATTATATTCCAAAATATGAAACTTTATCCAGGAGAATGCAATTAACTTCATAAATATCATACAAGTGCCTACCTTTAGCTAGACATTGTTCTTGGCACTGTATTCAATGATGAAAAGGCAAAGTTACCAGACATAAACCTGCAAAATTGGTTTTAAAGAAGTCATAAAGGTAACATTATGCAATACAATCATTGTTGAATTCCTATTTCTTTAATGAAATTTTGTACCTTTTCTAATGTTCTTTTTTTTCCATTTTATGTTGTTTCAAACAATAAAATAAGAAACCAAAATTTTTTAAAAAAGGAAAAGGTAACGTTACTAGGTTTGCAAGCTTCACATAGTACAAGAAGACAGACATGATGTAATACAGAACAGCACTGGACTGGGACCGGCTGTGGTGGAAATGCGTCCAAGTAAATTGACACAGACCACTGTTAGGGAAGGGGGTTGGCCTTGACCTGAGCCAGGTGACACAGGCTGACTCCCTCAAGGCAGAAGTAGAGACTCACGCATACTGACATGGGGAGCTATGCCCATGAGCTGGGAAAGGCCACTCCAGAAAGAGAAGGCTGAACTGACTCCAGTGTCCTGGAAGGTCGTGAATGGGGCAACACCAGATGACGGTGACCTTACATCAGGCCCAACGGAAGACCACTGGCTGAGAAATGGTCATGGCTCTAAAGAAGTGTGTGTAGGGGAAGATCTACAGGAGGAAAGAGCATGAGCACTTTCACTCCAGGTAGGGATGGCAAACTTAGAGCTCAGAGGCGACCTGACGTTCTCATATCTGGTGCACTCTGTAAGTAGCAGGAAGAGAGCCTGCTGATGGGCTGTGCGTGAATACCATGTCAAAGGCAAGAGTCAAGCATGCAAAATGGTGCTTGCGTTTGCTGAGGTGCAAAAAAAAAAAAAGGGGAAAATTATTTAAGTGGTGTGGGGAAAGTAAGTCAGGAATGCTCTTGCGGGACGCAGTATGTTCCCAAGGACCATTAGACATCAATAAGGATGCAGCCAGAGTTAAGCTCATCTAGATCTTAAGGCTGTCACCAGACTGACACCTGAGAAGTTTGTCTTACAGTGGGCAAAAATGCCCAGAATTGACCAGATGTAATGCTAACAAGCCCTTCGGTCCTAAAATCTCCTAAAAGAGAGTGTGGAGTAAAGATCTTTATTAAATAAAGATCTTTTTTTCAGTAGATTATTGGAATAAAAGAGTTTGCCCATGTTAAGGAAAGGAAACTCAGGTTGATTCAGGTTTCTGAACTTGCCTGTAACCAGAGATGTGCTTGCCTTCCGTGAGGACAAACGTGGGAACTACGGAGGCAGTAAGCTGAGGTGTGGAGCACACGAACACGCAGACAATAGGCTGCAGAGCACATTGTTCTGTGCTTGTGTAAAAGGCAGTTGTGAAGATGGCACCAGAACGATGAGGGACAGTGAAATAGCACCAGCTCCAAGAGGTACAGGATGTCCTTCCATGTGACAATATGTACTTAAATCTCAGTCATAAATGATGGAACTTGTATCCCCAAAGGCTTATGCTAGGTGTCAGTTTCAGTCTCTCCCACCTTGAATTTACAAAAAATGTCAAAAAATTAGCTCTGTGATTCACGTCGATGCTTTGTCCTTGTCTCTTTCATTCTTTGCCTCAGACAAATACGCTAACAAAACGTTAAATAAGAGACCGAGAAGGAGAAAAGAGCGTGGTACTGGGCTCACTCCAGTCCAAGTTTGTTTGTTTTTAGATAAACAGAGCGCTGCAAATGCTCAGAGTTGAATGGTTGGCTTTTCAAGACCTTTCTTAGATTAGTTTTTTCAGGAGCTTTTCACGTAAATCAGGATTTTTGTTTACAGCATGTCAGGATGCATCTGGAATAATTCTCTATTCTCTTTTCAGAGAATAACACTTTACAAAAAAAGGTAAAGTGTGTGCATGCATGTGTATGTGTGGGAGGGAGTGAAAGGAAGAAAGAAAAGAAGAAGGAAAGAAAGAAAGAAAGAAACAAAGAAAGAAAGAAAGAAACAAAGAAAGAAAGAAAGAAAGAAAGAAAGAAAGAAAGAAAGAAAGAAAGAAAGAGGGAGGGAGGGAAAGGAATGGAAGAAGAGCAGGGGAAGGGTGCACATCTAAAGCGCTATCTGGGTCGTACCATGTAGCAGTAGCACTCGGCCATCAGAGCCCTGGCTACTGTGAGGCAGGTGTTAGAGCAGCGTTTGAGGGCAGGCTTTCCATCTGAGCTGCTACCCAGGCAGTAGGTTTCAGCACGGGTTGCTCCACCACAAAGTCATCATGACTGAAGCTCAGTGATCTAGACACAGACATGCTTTCATTTCCATAAATATTTAAGTAAAAAGAGAATTGCTGAAGGAGGGAATTATTATTTCTTTTCTTTTTGTTCCTTGCATTCTCTTTCATTCTTTTTCTCTCTCTTTCTTTCTTTCTTTAAAAGGCACACCTCATACGGTGTTTTGACTTACAGAAAATGAAAAATAAAACATTAATTCTGAAACTGCTAATTGTGCAAAAGCAAAGATTTTCAAAGAAAGTAAAATTTTCTTATTGGCATGGAAAATTTTTTGAAGAGAACACATCATCCACCTTCCTTAGGCTCTTTCACCCTGATAAAACAGACTCCTCAAAATACACCTATCAAAAAGCCTTACCATATCAACTTGATTTTTGAAGCTTCTAGAGGCTCAGAATTAAAGTTAGCATAATTTTGAATATAAAACATTTGCCTACAAAATACTGGATTCTGATTTTCAATAAAGACACTGATTTCAGAGAACTAAAATCTAAATCAACATAATAATAATAATTATTATTATTATTATTATTATTATTATTATTTTGCCACTGAGTTAATATTAAAACTAAGATTTGTGTTTCTCTTAGTCTAAGGAATGAGCATGGAACTGTGAAAACCATATGATTAGAAGCATCTGCCTATGCTGAACTATTTCTAGAAATTAACATCTGAAAGTCATCCCTGGCTTTGCTTAGACATTCTGTACCATATCTGGGGCATCAGACAACCCCAAAATGAATGAATGAGTAAGAAAATTCCTAACCTAAGATTTTATTTCTGACCATTCTTCGGGCAGAAATTATGTGAGGGAAGTATGTACTGGACGGCGATCAGGCCTTGGCTGGGCGGAACCTTGCTTACTTCCGGGGTAAGCAGCCAACACTGCAGAGGTTCCTGAAGAGGTCTGCATCCTTAGAGAAATTCCCCCCGCCCCAGATGGCCAGACACAGTGAGGCGACAGTGAGTGTTCAGTTGGTGTCCGCTATGATGCCCGTCGGACTCTGCGATGCATGTTCTGTTCTCGTAATCACTGATACCATTTGGTTAAATGTATACCTGCTCCTCGGCCTTGGTTCGCAGGGGAGATCCAATTTTTAAAGTTCCCATGGGAGATTTATGTTTTAAAGCTACATGCATGGGAAGGTAGTGAATTAGAATTCACAGGAAAATGAAATTGCTTCAGTTGAATTTTAAAAAGGGGTTTCAGCATGTTGCTGGTTAGTGTAAGTCAAAGAGCTCTTATTTATTGAGGACTTACAATGAGCAGAAGCATTTTGGGATAAAGCACGCTGCACCCCTGCTTCTACTATTTGCATACATCCTCTTCTGTGCTAGTCTTTGAGGGGAAATTTCAACTCTTTTAATTACATTTTCTTCCGTAGCCTAGTAAACTTATTATGAAGTGACACTGCTGTTTAACACATCACCGTAGGATCATAAAAAAGACCCTGGGGGCTGGTCAGATAGCTCAGCAGATTAAAGCACCTGCTTAGGGAGACTGAGAGATCTGGGTTCAACACCAGGGTGCCATGCTGGTCCCATCCCCGGGGCACGCAAAGACATGATTGAGACTGGGCATGATGGTACGCACCTGGGATTCCAGTGATCGGGAGGCTGAAAACAGGAGAACCGTTATGTGTCTGATCTGTGTAGTGAGACCCTATAGACCCTGTAATAAACACATATTTTAAAAAATGACCCTGCGCCTATAGAAGTAAGAGCCTTTAGAATCTGGCTATGGCACTGCTGTGGAAATAAGGTCCCTTTGTACATTAGTGGCTGCAACTGAGAAAAACATGTGTACCCTTAGCCTAAGAATGGCAAGTTAAGCAAATCATCCTGGGAAATGCTGAGACAGGCTCCTGCTCTATGCAGAACAGACTGACTTGCCAGAGGGGGTCGGAAGCATAAGACATCTCAGGACTGAAAATGCCTCCAACGAGGCTGTCTTTCAGTGGTCAAAATATGTTTTCACTGTCTTGCCTACTCCGGCAAACTGAGAAGTGAGTCACTTTTATTCTGCCATGATTATTTTTACCCCTGAAAACACAACTTAAGGCCTCAATTTTAGGCTATAATGGCATACAGAGTCAGCGTGATCAAAAGGTTGAAAAAAAAAATTTAAGCTCTCTCCAAGTCCCAGCAAACAGCAAGCAGCAGATGAGTCAGGTTCCAGCGAGAGCAAAGGAAATTGTAACCATTTCTTGATAGAAACACAGTACTTATTATAGTGTGCTTAATTAACCCATGAGGTGTTCTGTCTTTACTTCTCTCCATGGTGCTAAATAAGTACATAAAACAATAAATTGCATCTATCTTTGTAAATCTCTCAAAATCCAGAAGCATATTTAGAAATCAGTATTTGAACTCAGAATATATTTTACCACATAGAAAAAATAATTGCATGGACATTTCATCTAGCTTATCTAAGGGTAATTAATTTCATTTTACTAGCTCTTCCATAGTGGGCTCTTACGTGTCCAACAAAAATTGTGAAATTCAATAGTCTTAAAACACTAGTAATTAATCAACATAAAACATTTACTCTTATTTCTTTGGTTTTTCAGAGTGAGCAGCTGAAAATAAGACTGACTTTAAAAATTGGGATTTGAATACAGGCCAAAGATTTATTGCCTCTGTGCAAGAAGAACTCCACCTTTGAAACTTACAGTTTGATAGCACAAACGATGACATGATGACAGTGTCCTTCTCAACAAAATCCTAGTGAGAAAAATAAGAGATTTGACATCTGTGTTTCTTTTGCATGCATCTTCTGGTTTTGCCAAGAGATAGGACCACATTCACCTATTATTTGAATTTCTGTGATGGTATCTGTGATGGTTTTCTAACCTCATTCAACGCAAGATAAGTTATGTCTTCAACAGAAAACTGAGCTCTGTGACCATTTTGAGGCTGATGAGTGAGATCGAACACTCTGGATCTGCCCTCTTATGGCAGACCTATGACAGTGCTGGTCCTTGTGACGTCAGTCACCCTTTCTACAACCTACACCAACCACACAGTCTTCCTGACGAATTTTGTTTTGGGAACTTAGACAGTGAAAGAAAAAGGACACTTTGGCTTTGAAAGATATTTGTGAAGCATGAGAGAACCTCCACTGTATATGCTTTCTCTACTTCTAATAACAGTGGTACTTCCAAGACCTCTCTGACGCTAGAAATAGTGTTTTGCTCTCTGTTGTCAGCTAGTGACATTAAATTAAAATTATGGAACGTTACTTCAGACACTTTTTGAAATGCTTGCCTGGTTTACTTCACTTAAATCCCACAACTAGTTAAAACAGAACAGTGAAAAGCACGTGTGGAAGTGGGTGCAGACAGACTTCCATCAATTGTTCACTTCTACCGAAGCCACCCAGATTCGGTGAAGTGACTTGTCCAATTCACATTAATCCATCAGCTTCCAGTCCTGTGAGGATTAAAATCTACATCCACCCACCAGTTTCCAGTCCTGTGAAGAGTAGAGCCCAATCTCAGTCGATCATGTCCCAGATTCCCCATGTTCCTTCCAGTCACTTCTCTGGTTCATCCCGCTCTTCTTTCTACTTTTCTCTGAGGCCTGTTGCACTCAAGGATGCACAGCTCCTCCACATAGGAATACTGACCTCTCTCTTCTGCAGTAACATTGTAGCCTCTCTATATGAAGCCCTCGACAGTATTCTGCTGTCTGTAAACACCACTATTTACCTGACCACCTTTTTTGCTCTGATTCCTTCTCCTTTCTGTTATCATTTTCTTACTTTTTCAGAATGCTTACCTCTCTTTGAAACTGTATCATTTCTCTTAATCTTTTTTATGTAGTTCTGTCCCCTTCATACATTAGAGTACAAACTTCATGAGGGCAGTAACTGTGTACATCACGGTGAACCTTATTTCTTTAGCATCTATTTCAGTGCTACATACAAGGCAAACAACATATTACATATGTATGAAATGAATAGACAGCTATTGATGCTAAGAGATGCTCTTGAATTTATATTGATGCATGTAGTCATTATGTTACTCTTAAGCATCATTATGATGAAATTATTCTGTGACCTAAAGAAAATTTCACCTTTTTCAATAGAAATATCAAGTTCAAGGGGTGAAGTTTCAAGATAAAAAGAAGACACAAATTCTGAAAGCACTATAAATCAATTCCTTCAAAAGTGAACTGAAAAGAAAGGTTAAAGGCCCTGAGGTTCATCAAACTTTTGACCTGAGACCTGAGAGATCAGTTAATTATTGTTTTCACATTTTGAAGACATTTTTATCATGAAAATGTCAAGCTTTTATCTGTCCAAGAAGGGGTAAGAAAAGGAAAGAGACCTAAATTCAACTTGGAGATAATTAGAGTGAACCTAAGACTCTTCTGGCCACAAGAGGACAGGCTCCTAGAAATGATCTGGGAATGTGTATAGTCATAACTGTAACAGAACAGAATTGAAAACATCTACTTTATATACACAGAAAATAATGTGCATGAGAAGTGAACCAAGCAGGGGTTTCTAGATGATTTTACGTGGCTGAAGAACGGGTTTAGCCACGTAAAGTTAACATAAACTGATACATATGTAGGCCAGTGTCTGTAAAGGCATACCTTATTCCAGTGGTGGTGAACCAATGGCACCGACACGATTGTGGGTTTTGTTTTTTTTTTAATTTAAACAAAAGATGCTAATGTTCAGTTGTTGTTTTTCTAAACCAAAAACCTCAGTATTCAAGTTCAATTGCACTGTTAGCCCTTTGTGGCAAATAAGTGGGCTTGGGGGCTGCTGTTTGTCACTCGTTCACTACAAGTATTCCCTAATCCGCAGTAACATTAGGCTGCAAAGTTTAGCAAGCTCGGTTCAAGTGGAAGCCAGGGCATCTTGGTTTTGCCAGAGCTGATTTCTCCTTCTCCTCCCTGCCCGCCCCCCTCACTCAGGAGACTCCAAAGGAAGGACAAAAGATAATCGCTCAGTTTAAAACCAACAATAATATAAGAAGCACTTCTCCTACCTACGCTACAAAGCCAGAAATGCCTTTTTTTGTTCTATTACTAATTACCATAAAGTTATTGAACACATTATTTTCCAAAGCTTTTCTAAAGGGCTTACATGAGTTACTTCACTTAAATTGCATATGTGGCCAAGTAAACTAAGACTGAGAAAGGGGAAGGCAATTTGTTCAAGTTGACACCAAGAGTAAATTGACTCAAGCCTACAGCCTGTTCTTTTATTATTTTTATTTTTTTACACAGCATTTTCTAATAAGCTTCAAGGAATTCATAGTGATATCTATTAGTGAATATTGATTTGCTTTGGTTGTAATTCACTAATATATAGCCTTAGTAGGTTAGATGAAATAAAACAAAGCAGATATTTAATAAGTTTTGTTTTTGTTTTTGTTTTTTATTTTAAGTGTAAAAATAGCAGAAACAAAGAAAAAAAACAGTAACAAGAGTACATATAGTACAGAATTTCAAAACAAGAAAAATTTAACAATGGTTGCATTACATATTTTCATCATCAAATCAGTATAGATCAGCAGAAATAGAGGTATGAAAGACTGATCAAATAATTAATCATTAACACTTTTCAATAAACATTAATTTTTTAACTCTTCCAAATGCATATTGTATTTAAGGCACTCCTTTTAAAAAAAAAAATTATAAAGGTTTAGAATGCAGAAAACAGATGGTCCTGAGATTGATTCCTGGTCCTGCCCAAAATTTATTTATTTATTTATTTATTTATTTATTTATTTATTTATTTATTCTTTTAAGTCCTTACACTATGAAGACTATATGATATTTGTATATGTCAATCTGGTTTATTTCGCTTATGAGTATATGTTCAAGATACATCCATTTATATAAGAATTCTTCTAGTTTATCACTCCTTATAGTTGATTAATATTTCATTTTATGAAAATACCACATCCTTTTAAACTATTCTTCAGATGATAGGCATTTTGGTTGTTTCCAGGATTTGCCTATCACAAATTGTGCTGTTACGAACATAGGTGCACAGATATCACTATGATATGACCTTATCAGTTCTAGAAAAATTCCGAGTAGGGGGATAGCTGGATTGAATATTATTTCCAGCTCTAGTTTTTCAAGAAGTCTCCACACTGTTTCCATAATGGTTGCACCAGTCTGCATTCCCACCAGCAGTGGAGAAGTGTTCCTTTTTCCCCACAGCCTCTCCAACATTTGTTGTTGGTTGATTTCTTTATAATAGCCATTATTTCTGGGGTGAGGTGCTATCTAAGTGTTGTTTTGATTTGCATTTCATGAATGGCTAACAATGTGGAGCATTTCTTCATGTATTTATAGGCTTGTTGAATTTCTTTCTCTGAGAAGTGTGTGTTCATCTCAGATGCCCATTTCTGGATTGGATCTTTGAATTTTGGGACCCTAATGGTTTTTAGTTCTTTATAAATTCTAGGTAGAAGACCTTTGTCTGAATACTTACTAGTTAAAATCTTTTCGAAATTTGAGGGTCGTCTTTTCACTCTGTTGGTAATTTCCTTTGACGTGAAAACGCGTCTCAGCCAGAGGATGTCCGTCTCATTTCTTGATTCTTCTGAGTGTTAAACGTGCATTTTGATTCTCGTCCATGAACTCTTTGCCTACCGCGATATCTTCAAGATTTCCTCCGAATTTCCCCTTGAGATTTTTTTAATATTTAGATTTTTAATCAATTTTGATTTTAGTTTAGTGCATGATGATAGACCTGAGTCAAGTTTTAGTTGTTAACATGTGGAGAGCCAGATTTTCCAGCACCATTTGTTAAAGAGACTATCTTTCTTCCAGTAAACATGTTTTGCCCCTTTGTCAAAAATAAGGTGGGTGAGTGTGTCTATATTTACATCTGCATCTTCTAAATCGATTCTACTGATCCTAGGTCTATTTTTTTGCCAATACCATGTTGATTTCATCGCAGTAGCTCTGCAGTATAATTTTAGATCAGGAATGGCAATGCCTCCTGCCTTACCTTTGTTGCCCAGAACTGTCTTTGCAATTCTAGGTCTTTTTTGCTTCCAAATAAATTTTAGCAATGACTTCTCCAGTTCTGTGAAGTATGTTGATGGTATTTTGACAGGAATTACATTAAATCTGTATAGTAGTTTAGGGAATATGGCCATCTTCACAATGATTCTTCCTATGCAGGAGCAGGGAATACGTTTCCATTTTCTGAAATCCTCTAGGATCTTTTTTTTTTTTTTTTTTTTTTTCATAGTACTGTAGTATTCACTGAAAAGCTCTTTTAATTCTTCTTTGGTTAGGTTAATCCTAAATATTTCACTTGTTTCAGTACTATTCTAAAAGGTATTGTGCCACTAATTTCTCTCTCAGTGTGTTTGTTACCTGTATAGAAGAATGTCATTGACTTTTGCATGTTGACTTTGTACCCTGCTATGCTAGTGAAATTGTGTATTAATTCTAGTAGCTTGTTGGTGGAGTTTTTGGAGTATCCCAAATACATTATCATGTCATCTGCAAAGAGTGATAATTTAACTTCTTCTTTACCTATTCTTATTCCTTTTATTTCTCTTTCTTGTCTAATGGCTGTAGCTAATGATTCCAGAACTATATTGAATAGGAGTGGTGATAAACGACGTCCTTGTCTTGTATGAGATTTGAGAGTAAAAGGCCTCAGTTTTTCCTCATTTAGAATTATGTTAGCTGTTGGATTGTCACAGATGACTTTTATCAAATGGAGGTAGAGACTCTCTATTCCAAGTTTCTGCAGGACTTTGAACATGAATGAGTTTTGGAGGTGCTCAAGCATGTAGCACTGTTTTCTGTCCTTTAACTTTTAGCCTATGAGTTTCTTTATGAGTTAAATGTGTTTCTTGTATACAGCATATGGTTGGATTTTGCTTCCTTGTCCACTCTGCCAGTCTATGTCTTTTTTTTTTTTTTTTTTTTTTTGGCTTTTTGAAACAGGGTCTTGCTATGCAGTTCAGGCTGGCCTTGAGCTCACTTTTGTAGTCCAGGCTGGTCTCGAACTCACAGCAATCTTCCTGCCTCAGCCTCCCAAGTGCTGGGATTACAGGAATGTGCCACCACGCCCGGCTCCTCAGTCTATGTCTTTTAATTGGAGAACTGAGTCCAGTTACATTGATGGTTATAATTGAAGTGTATTAACTTATGATTGACATGAGTTTTACTCACTACTGTTACTTCTTTTTCTCCTGTGTTTAATTGGTTGCCCTGTTTGGTGGGTTGTTTCTGTTCTTATTCATTGAGTTTAGGTCCTTTTGATATCTCTCTAATTTTTTTTTTAGTATACTTCATAGGGTTGGCTTTGACATCATGAAATTCTTTAGTTGTTCCTTATCATGGAAGCATTTCTTTTCTCCCTCATACTTTAAGGAGAGCTTTGCTGGGTATAGCAGTCTGGGCTAGAATTTTCTTTCATGGAGAACTTATAGCACTCTGCTTCATGGTCTTCTTGACTTCATGGTTTGTGAAGAGAAATATGCTGTTATTCTGAATGGTTTTCCTTTAATTGTGATTCGTTTCTTTTCTCTAGCAGCTTTTAATATATTATTCTTTTGCTGGATTTCTGGGATCTTGACTGTTATATGTCTGGGTGTGTTTTTAGTCAGTTTGATGTTATTTGGAGTTCTATATTCTTCAGTTAACTGCATGTCCGATTGTTTTCTCAAATTCAGGAATTTCCCTGCTATTACTTCCGCCCATATTCTTTTTATAGCATTTGTGTGGACTCCTTCTTTCTCATTGATTCCTATTAATCTGACGTTCATTTTTGCATCATGCTGCAGATGTTGAATTATTTTTTTCCTACATCCTGGTTGTTTTTGAGAGATCCTTTCTTATGTTTTCACTAGCTACAACTGTGTCTTCAAGATCTGAGTCTCTATCTTCACTTTTTTCATACGGTTTTACCAGGCTGTGGTTGAAATTTTATTTTGTTGTATATTTCTCCGAAACTGTTTCATGTAATCTATTTCTTTCCTATATTGCTCAGTCAGGGAGTCTGTCATTTTTCTGTTCTCCGCTAATTTTTATCATTGTCTTCTTTAGTAGTACTGAAGTCTCTCATTGTAGTTATCCTCGCTCTCTCTAGTTCAGAGATTATTTCTGCTCTGTTCTCCTCTCTGCCTTCCCGTGGTTGTTCCCATACTTTAGATGCTATTAATTTAGAGATGACTTCTTTTTAATTTCAGAGTTTATTTCTTCCCTGGTTTCCTCTATACACTTCTACAGTTGTTTTTCCACTTCAGAGTTTATTAATCCATGTATTTCTTCTTTTACTTCAGATGTTATCTCTGATCTGAGTTGCTCTATACATTTCTGCACTTGTCTATCTACCTCAGAAACTATCGATTCAGAGATTTTGTTTGTATGATTCCCATTTTCTTGTATGGTAGCATCTCCTGTGTCACAAGTCAGATTGGGACCTAAGATTGCATTTTGCTCCTTGTCTGTATCATTCTGTATAGCAGGGACCTTTGGTGTAGGACTGCATTCACCCAGGTTAGTCATTCAATTCGGGCTGCTGGGTTGGCTGAGCTGCTTGTAGGACTAGGGAGAGAGGTCACACTCACCTGGTGGGCCTGGCTGCTGGATAGGCTACGCTTTCATCAGGCCAAAGGTCTGACTCACATGGCGGGCCTAGCTGCTGGATAAGATGCGCTTGCAGGGCTCTGGAGGAGGTCTGATGCGGCGAGCCTATTGTTGGATAGGCTGTGCTTGTGGTGGGCAGGAGGAGGTTTCAGGTTGACCAGAGGAGGTCTCGAGCCTGTTCTTTTAGATTACATGGGCTATGTTCTGTTTTCTTCTTTAATTTTATATTTACCTTTATTAGCATGTGTTTGTATTACCTAATGATTACACACTTCATAGGGAATTCCTATATGTAGGTGGCACAATTATGCCCTTTGCCACCTTCTGTGCTTCCATCTCTTGATTCCCTCCTCATTCAGAATTGACTCAGCTATACGTTGAACAATTCTCATAAAATAAACTGGAATACACAAAACTCACACACACACAAAGTGATTCATCGCACCAATGTAGCATTTTTTATTTATCAGTGAGTACTAGCATCTTCTTGGGTCCCAGGAGAAAATAATTATTCCTTTTTATTCTCCCATAGCCTCCCCCATGAGAATCCCTTCCCAGCTAAGATGACTCCTCACTGGCCACCAGCCAGCAAATATCTTCAAGTCAGTCCTTTAATAGATTGGAAGGAACACAACACTGGTACACTATGTAAGTACAAGGCTACAAACTGGACGAATGCCCTCAATGTGCATCTCTGTTTTCAGTGTCCCCCCTGGCTGATCTCCCTGTGAGGTGTCCAACTGGGATCACAGTCAGAGGACCACTACTCCTGTAAATAAATCAAGAAAAAAAAGCCACTACCTTTCTTGTACAAAGACATTACATGTCAACCTAGTTGGAGTTTCTTGGGTGTTATGCAACAGGATATAACACTCTTTAAAAATACAAATAACTCATATCCTAACAGTGTTCCATGAATGAATTCAGGAAGGATTTGATCAATATGCATAGACTTTAGCTAAACAGTTCTTCCATTTCCCAGCAGCCTCACCAGCACTTGCAATTCTTTTATTTATTGATATGTTAGGCACAGGTTATGTAAAGATACCAACTCCACACAATGGATATAATCATATGCCACAAATATGGGATAATAAAAAATTTTAAATAATAAATAAAAGTTTAATCATTAAATGTTTTTTACATGATAAAATAAATGAAAGCAAATTTATAAATTACATGATAAAAATAAATGAAAGCAAATTTTTAAATTCCTATCTGCTGGATTAAAATCAATCCTGGTATGGAAATAGATAATAATAGATAAATACCAAGATATACATGAATTACCAAAGCTGAATCTAAAAGAGATAAAAATTCTGGGAAAAAAAAAGGCCATAGAAGTATACCGCTACAATTTGGTAAATGGTTGAGTTGCTAAATCTCTGTGTAACAATATGCAATTGTTGTTGTTGTTGTTGCTCTTCTTCTTCTTCTTCTTCTTCTTCTTCTTCTTCTTCTTCTTCTTCTTCTTCTTCTTCTTCTTCTTCTTCTTCTTCTTCTTCCTCTTCACATTCTACAGGGACTTAAAGTTTAGAATATCAAAAATTAATGGAAAATACGTGTTACATGTTATGTCTAAAGTGTTTGATTTTGAGAAAGATAGTAATGCTAAGCTCAAGTGCCTATGTTATAGTGCATAATATCATTAAGCTTCTCTTCCAGAGCATAAACAACTTAACTTGGCAGACCAAATAGAGAAAAATAAGGGATACAAAAATAACCAATATCTTTGCTCTAGCCCTTCAAGGTCAGTGAGGACATAGGACATAAAAGAACCTGTACTGTATCAGTCTATAACTCAGTGGAGTCCCAAATTTCCTACTCAAGGAGATTATGGGGCTTCAGAAGAAAGTGATTGGTGATGTACAGTGTGCCTAAGGAGAGTCACCTAGAGAGAAAACATCCTCTCAGGCTTCCACAAAGTGCAAAATGGCCAAGCAATGGCCATGATTCATCCAGATGGCTGACACTGGCAAAAGATCTACAAACCGGTGTACACGGTGTCAGAGTAAATACTGAGGGGACCTGACTGATCTTGTCAGATACAAAAGTTACATTTTTGGTAACATAGGTCTTGCTTTGTCTTGGTCTTAACCATTAATCAGAAAAGTCTAACCATGAGGTATAAAAAGGAAAGTCATATTAATATGCTGAGTTGTAAAATGCTCAAGTCAACAGCCTCCAGTAATACCAGATGAGCTGATAATCCACTACTGTTATGGACTATTGGACTAAATATGCAGCTACTTTCTCTTTGTGCAATGAAAAGAAATATCTGTACTAATGACATCTAGACAAGAAATCATGTCTGCATTTTGTACTCAAAAACTATGACAAAGACAACAATATGCAATGTATTAATTATTGTAAAAATAAATAAAAATTAAAAATATAAAAATTCTGAATAACCCAATATCAGTGATTTTGAAAATGTAATTAAAAACTTACTAACAACGTAAATCTCTGGTCCCAGTGGATTCACTGCTTAACTCGATAAGAAACTCAGAGAAGATTTAACGTCAATACTCCTTAAACTATTTAATGAAAATGGCCATGCTTCCAAAACTACCATACAGATTTAATATAATCCCAATCAAAATACCATTAACATCTCACAGATCTAGACAAAATATTTACAAAATTCACTGGAGACCAGAAAAGATCTAGAATAGAAGAAGTAACAGTCGGCAACAAAAGCAAGTCAGGAGACATCATAATTTTAGACCTAAAATTACACAGCTACTGCAATAAAATCAGCATGGCATTGAAATAAAAAAAAGATCTGAAGATCAGTGGAAGAGAACTGAAGATGTAGACACAATTACAAATACACTAAGCCACCTTGTCTTTGACGAAGAAGCCAAACATGTTCACTGGAACAAAACATAGTCTCTTTAATAAGTGGTGCTAGAAAAGCTGGCTTTCCACATACCAAAGACTAAAGCTGGACCCATGTGTATTGTCATGCACTAAACTAAAGACAAAATGGATCAGAGATCTAAGTATTATAATAGAAACACTAGGTCTACTAGAAGAGGAAGTAGATAGAAATGTCGAAGAACTAAGTGCAAGCACAGAGACTTCATAAACAAAACCCAGACTGCAAGGAAAACAGAAAGAATGAAAAAATATGAAGCTCTCTAAAAAGCTTTTGTGCAACAAAATAAATCACCAAAAAGGTGAAAAGATAACACATAGAGTAGGAAAATATTATAACCAGTTGTCTCACAGACAAAGGACTTATATCCAGAATATACGAAAAATTAAAAAAAAAAAAAATCAGAAACCTCACCCCAACCACAATTCAAAGACTAAATCCAAAAGTAGGCCTTGGAAGTGAGTAGGCCCTTCTTAGATGAAGAAATTCAAATGATAAATAAATGCCTGAAAAAAATGTTCAACATTATTGATCATTGGAGACATGAAAATTAAAACAATATTGACATTCCCATTCCAGAAAGCATGGCTATTGTCAAAAATCAAGTGATAACAAACGCTGGCTTGGCTATGGGGTGAAGGAGCCCTTCCTCTCTATTGGTGGATTTGAGGCCCCATTTGAGCCAACTATTCCCCTTCTGGGTATCTTACCAGAAGAACCAAAATCATACCACAGTGATACATAATTTTTTCATATGCAACAAAATTTGCCTTCAGACTCAGAAAAGCAGCTAGAGATACCCAAATTATTCTGCATAATAAAATCAGATTTTATTTGTTTCCTGATTCTTTGTACTCTTGGAAGAAATAAAGGAAAAGAAGACACAAGCAACATTCGTAAAGGAACCCTGGAAACCATAATGAGTCATTTCATTATAAATTACTTGTACTATTTTGTCTTCTTGCACTCTCAAAAAGATCTGCTCTGTAATCAGCAATGGAGAGAGATAGCGACAGAGAAGGGGAAAAGGGACTGAATATGAGTCTTTGGCTGGAGATAAAGCAACAACTAGAAGATATGGAAAGACAAGAAATTAAGAGGTGGGCAACCTGGTGCACAGAAGTTTCAGACTGTCAGTAATGCACAGCTCCCTTGAAGCTGGTCTGTTCTTACCACAGGTTAAGTAATAAGTTCAAGAATATCAGTTTAGATCATAAAGAGCAGAAATATCCTAGTTGACAAGCTGATTAAATATCTTAAACATACAATAATATAATACTTACAACACTGACTGTAAAATATATTTTAAAAAAGATTTATTGGGTAGCATAAAATATTCCTAGAATAAGAAGAAAATGCCTCTTTTATAAAGCTACCCGCCAGTCGGACCTGTTCATTCCTACTCAGTACATGGGAGAGATCTGGAGACTGGTCCCTCATGGAATGCACTGAACTCTGAGTGTCTTCTGATTCTTTGGAAACAGCCCCGACCTGCCCCAAGCAGCCCCATACTGACAAAGGGTGCATTAGCTTCCTGCTAGGTAAGATGAGAACAGCTGTGTGCAGCAATTGACCCCATTCAAAAATTAAATGACTGGTGTCATCACACTTAGGAGTCCAACTGAGCCACAGGACAGAAAGAACGGCCTCTGTGTGGAAGTTCAGGCCAATGAGCACTTCTTGTTGTTGTTGTTGTTGTTGTTGTCAAATTTGAGAGAAAGGAGGTCTGAAGCACTTGTCATTTCAATTTTGGAAACTGCATAGACAAATCGCTTCTTGTTGCTCAGCAAAGCTTTAAGTTTGGCCACAGATAGAGTAAGAATGACACTGTAGAATAGAGTAGAATAGACTGGAGACACTGTGTGAGATGAGAAGATTGCTTACAAAGACAAAAGGACCAGTTAGAACCAAGAACAGAATGGTGAAGCACTTGATGAGACTACCACTGCCTCACTGCATTACACATTAACAATTGATCCCAGACTGTGTTGCCCTGCTGAGGAAGAGAAACTCACAATCATGCTTAAGATGACAACACGGCATCAACTATCAATATGTCTGAGCTAACAGAAGAGATGAAATCTTACCACCTTAGTGACTGGACAGAAAAATGCAGGAACGAGCTCTGTCTCAGATACCCCATCACCAAATCACTTAATTTACAGATTCTGGCCAGGATGCGTTACATGTGCCTAAGATAAACCACTAAATATGAAATAAATTCCTGTCAGTCACTTTCACCACCAAGTGTTATGAAGTTGAAAACAATACATATCCTCAACGCTTTCACCGGGGAAGAATCTACTCCATTCTTGAAATGTTAGCAAAAAAGAAACAGCCTAGCGATGGAGTAATGGGCTAGAAATGTACAATGCTGGAAAAGATACAGAAGGCTTTATTCCATTCTTGGCTTCTTTTTTTATTATTTCTCCTAGAAAAACTCAAAGCAAGGATTACTGGCTCCCTTGACAAACCTGTCAGCTCGCTCTGCACCTCATCTTACAGAGAACAGAAATCTCGAGCCACATGCTATTCTGAGGAGGGGGCAGGAAGTCAGAAGAGTAAAGAATTGCATTCTTCCTAGAGGTGGTTCTTGCAAAGTTTCTGCTGAATCGAGCTTTGCATGAGGGCAGAAAACCTAATGTAAAGGATGTGGTTACATTAATTATAAGATTTCAATTTGACAGTTTAATTAGGAAAAGGAGAGTTAGTGTAGGGTTTGCAGAATTCATGATGAATCACATACCCCAACAGACTTCATTTTCATATTTCAATTACACACATTTCTAACTGATGAACAGCAACATCGCATTTTCTGTTTAATAAATGTGATATCTGTTGGAATTGATAACATTAGTTCAGTAATTACTGGGCCATTATTGTCGAGCTTTTAAAAAAACACGGAAAGAAGCTTAGCTATTAAAGTTTAGCATCAGCACAAAACTATATTTTGAAATGTTTCTACAAAAGAGTCCTTTTAAAGTATATTAGCTATATTTTACAGATAGAAGGGTGAAATTCACTAACCAGCATTCGCAGGAGTTTGATCTTGATCTAATCACCTTACTTGATCCCAACACACAACTCTGAAGTCACTGTGTTCCTTCTACATCTTTATTTCAGAGTCAGGACAGTGAAACAGAACGGGACATAGGTTTGAATGATGTGACTTAATGGGAGATCATGCTAAGCTTCTGATTGTTGCTTAAAATAATTAAAATATACCAAACATTGATTTTCATCAATCTAAAGGTAAGTGTAGATTCGAAGGGGAACAAGCTGTAAGTTACTCAAGTCTATCAAAACATGAATAAACTCATGAATCTTTTCCCAGATTGCTTGGACTTCTGGGAAACAAAGTTGAAAGCTGAGTATGATCCTAGAGTATGAACAAACAGAAGTTCAATAAATCAAAGGCAGATGTTAGTTTCCTCAGGGACCAAGGAAAAGATCATGCTTACAATAAACAACTGTGTACACTTGAAGAAAGCACACATTTTTGCCTTAGTTCCTACCAAGTTTCTTCACTATGGTCTATTAGTGGGTGATATTTGCTGTCTACCAAAAGTGCATGCATATAAATGAAACAACTTTGATGGCACTTTGCTTAGAGGAAACACCCTAGTGGGCTTAGGTGCCGTCCATGCACTTGTTTGAATAATGCTTCTAAACTTTTAAAGTAAAAAGAGTTTTAAAAGCACTAAAACTTAGTGTCACTTAATATGTGTCAGAAGGGTTTGCATTTTACAGCTTAAAAAATAAGTTTTATTTTTTGTCCATTCTTAGTAATACGTTTGAGAAAGTTTCAGGAAATTCTCTGGGGAATTGAATGCTTGCTGATTGCTTAAGAAAATTAAATAAGATAATGACCGTGAAGGATACAGCATGGTACTCATGGTGCCTGGCCACTGTACAAGAAATGGTAGTTATGCTCATCATGAACAGGCCTTAAGCTACTGCTCAAGATTTAAAACAGTGTAAAACTAGAGAAGCACGAAAATCATAATACAAATAACATATTTGAAGATTGTTTGAAATTTAAAAGGAAAATATCATAAAGAAAGAATATATCAGAATATGTACATCAGAAAAGAACACAGTTTGAGAGCTAGAGATTACCATTTCTCTTATTTTATAAATGCAGTGCTGCAAAGCAAACATCTGGTATAATTACAATGCCTAATGGCTATAAGACTCTATTGTACTCTAAGACATTCAGCAGTCTACTCTATCAATAGTTATTAAAATATCTTGCAAAGCCTAAAACTATTTCAAGGTGTTCATAAGGCCAAATTAAGTTTTCTAATATATGTGAGATTTTTCCTTAACTCTTAAAATCAACAGTACTTGTAAAAATGGAAAAACTAGGGTAGGTAAAAGCTGTGACAACTTAGAATAAAGACAGCGGCACTGCACTATACGAATAATTGTTATACTGTGTACGGGCACTATAAGTAATAAATGAATTAAGAAGTCAATTTCATTATTCTTCCAGGGAGGTGTCCCTGTTTCCAAGATTCTTGAGGGCAGTGGGAGCACACCGGAAGTTCCTCTGGGTCCCCAAGGCCCCTTGATGACAAGCAGGAAAACATGATGAGACTGTCAAGTTCGCACTGAGCTCACCACCTTCTTGCCTGGATCAGAATTTTCCCTGGGAGGAGCAGACTCTCCCAGTATTCAAGTTTGCTTATTTGGCAGGTATTTTCTTGAAAATGATGGGAATGACAGTGTCACTTCAGGGAAAATAGACTTTTTTCCCCCACGGGAGGTAAAAATTAATCTTTCAAGCAAGAATTAGAATTTTGGAAAATTGTTATCCGTCATCCTGACAGCTTCTCCAAAATGTAAAGATTATTCTGATAAATTATTGGTGAAATTAATGAACTTGTGGATATTGTTCAGTGCATCAACTGTTGGCAGAAGTTCATAGCTCTGGGAACCAGTATTTTCCAAACCATCAATATGTGCAGATGAAAAACAAATTTAAAGCGTAAGGTGAACAAAAGGGTTTAATTTAATTTGAATGTCCTCTATGAAAAGTGATTCCTATGGCTCATTTTCAGATTCTACATTAACAATTTATCATTAGAAAGTTATTACTACTTGTTGAGTTTTAATTTCATATCAAAGAAGAATATCCATAATTATCTCCAAATGTTAATAAAATATTCCTCCTTTTTCCACATATATGTAAGAGAGTATGGTTTTCATATTATTTACACCAAAAATATATAATGAAAGGTTGGATGAAAAACATCTATGACAGACTATCTTCTGTTAAATAAGAGCTTAAGGATATTTACAAATAAAGTAAATCAGCATCACCTTTTCATTATGTGTTAGAAAACATAAAAATATTTCATCTGATGTGTTAGGCTACTTCTTATTTATATAAAGTTGCAATGTCAAAATTATTTTCAAATAAATTAATAGAGGCTGAGGATATAACTCAATGGCACAGTGTTTGCCTGGCAAGTGCAAGGTCATGAATTCAATTCCTAGTACTAAAAAGTAAAATAAATAAAATAAAATACATTAATAAACTATCTTACACTCTCCTAGCCTTAATTTTAATTATTGTACAATAATAGATACTACTCACAAAGATAAAGGGTCTTCTTGGTTCTGAATCATTTTGTGGTTGAGAATCACTGAACTAGACCATCCAATAGAGATGGGTTTCAAATAGAATCCAACCTTCAATCAACTGGTAGCTACTGTCTGGAATTGGTAAAGAAGAACTTAGAAGGCATGTTTGGAACTATGAAGAAAGGACATGAGAAAATTTGGTATTTGCATTATCTACAGATATTCTGAGATATTTCAAAACCCTATTCAACTTTTTCTTCCTCAAAGCACAAAGGTAAGCACCTATAGAATTAAGAAATGTTCAGGAGTATAACTAAACATAATTTTTAAAATTGTGTCAATTAGTCTTTTAAGAAATTTTAATACAACATAGAAGGCTTATGGTTATTTTGGTAGGAACTAAATGCCAAAACAGCATTCTTAAGATTAGAAGAAAATAAAGTAGTCAACTGCATCAGTTGTGTGACTTCAAGAGAACAGGTTAAATTCTTTCCAGGGAATGCACATTTTTTACTAAATAATATTTTAAATCATTTTATAACTGGATTTACGGCCTTTTGTTCTACAATGAAAATGTCAAAATACAAATATTCCAAAAAGAAGTAGCATATTCATTCAAATTCACAATAAATTAAAAATGATTGATACTATCCAGGTTTCAAAGTGACATAATCAAATGGAAATAATAGGGTAGTAGATCTCAGATGAAAGACTCTTAATAGATGGTGAGAAGAAAGATACTAAGTGAAAAAAAAATCAGAGTTTGGGAAGAAAACTTTTATTTCATAATTAGACACAAAGTAAGTCATGTTTTGGGATTCCTCCAGAGCGACAAAAAGTTCTAATCTTGTGTTCCTCAGAGCATACACAATACTGTATTTTTATTAAAATAGAAATCTCCCAAAGGAAAATCATAAGTAGCCTGGAACTGAATTTAGTCTTTAGCCTACTGAATACTTATATGACAGGACAGACACGTCCAAGCCACCCTCAGTGTCGTGGGTGCAGCTTCAAAAGACTTCCTCTTTCTTTACCAATATCGATCAGAAAACGTATCATGCCTATATCTTGTGCTCTGTATGACTATTATGAGAACAACAATATGCAATGTGTCAATTATTGCGAATGTACTACTAACGTGTTTGAAACTACCATATTGTTATTTCTTATTAAAAGTAATTTAAAAAAAAGAATTTCTTAGCTTAAAAAAAAAGACTTCCTCTTGCTCAGGGCAGAAAGACAGAAGGTTCCAAAGGTACAGCGCTGGCTTAGCAATGTAGAAAGCACTGAGACCTGGTTAGCAAACTTAGGTGCATCAACACCGTCTGTGTGACTCTGGACCCATGCTCTGTGCACCCTCGGTCTCAATTTTCCCCTAAAGGAAAGTTTCTAACGATCTTTTTTTAGAATTATGAAATGCAATAGTTTTAAATTTAATTATTTAGATAGGAAATTAACATTTCTGTCACAGACATTATTTTTAGCATGTCTCATTGGAATTTTGTAGAACAATATTTCCTTCAAGGAAAATCAGAATACAGAATATTAAAAGCATTTTAATGAGACAAATTATGTGATGAGAAACATCTATATTTAGGCAACTCTTGTTTACCTCAATTTTTTATTAACCAGTTAAGAACCTAAGCTGATTTTTATTTTCTCAGCTTTCTCCGTGAACAACCAAATACCTAGTACCAAGACAATAAGAATTCCTATACAAAGTTTTAGATAGAAAACTGTCTATTGAAACACATCTCTGCCCATTAGCTACAAAAATTTTAAGAGACCAAGATGTCAAAACTGCATTTTCAAGACTTTATGAAAGTGTTCTATGGTATGGAATTAAAAATCGGCTGCTTTCTGTTTTCTATTACCTTGAGAAATATCAAAATAATCTGCATGTGGTACAGTGTTTGTCATTTTAAGTTGGTTATATTTAGTTACATCCTCCTCCTGCACAGTTTGTTGAAGAGCATTCTAATCCTGAAGATACTTGCAAGTAGAAAGAGCAGGGCTTTTTTTTTCCAGTAAGAGTATATTGCATTTTTAACTCTCAATGGCTTTAAAACTCCCCTTTTTGCAAAGCTTTGCAACATATATATATATATATATATATATATATATATATATATATATATATATATATATAATTTACCAATAACAACCATATGACAAAGTTCATTTAAAGATGACCAGGCATCCATCCAGCTTCCTTTCCTAGGTTAGGGAAACCTCTGGCTGTCTTTATTCTTTTCACTTGAAATTCTTTGGCATCTGTTGGAAAGTGCATGCATTTCCCCTTACCCCTTAAAAAAAAAAAAAAAAAGACAAAATGTAATTAAATGACAGAAAACAAGGGAAGGACTGTCAAATTATGCCATGATTACAATCAATTTATTGAGCAAAACTTTCCCTTTTATTCGCCAAAGGCTGCATGACTGATTGAATTATTGATTTGGAACACAAAATCAAGAACAGTTGTCAATAGGGAGCATTTTCTACTGCAGATAATCAACGCAGATCCTTACATTGGTCTTCAGACAGCACAGCTGACGGGGTGGGTACCGTAGAGTAGCCTTCTTTTTCTTGGTGAGGTGGGGCCAATGCCACTATGCCATAGACTTCACAACTCACCTTGGGTTGGCAGAGGAGTCAGCTTTATGGAAAGCCTGGGGCCAGGCTGGTCACTGCATGACCTGGGCAGCCTCAAGTTCTGAGTCATTATAACTTTAAATCACATGTGTCATGACTAATACAATATTTTCCAGTATTAATTTGTTTCACAAGGTTCTTTTTGTCCACCAGCATTCTTAAGATTTATTTGCCAAAGAAAACTTGAATAGATTTAGGTGTATTGTGTGATTGTTTTTTATGTCTGCATACTTTGTGAAGATGTCACTACAATTATGCTAAAACTAACATAAGCATCACTTCACACAGTTGCCATTTTTATACATATGGAAAAAAATATGTAAGAACTACTTCCTAGTAAATTCTAAGTATTTAACCCACTATGATTACATGGAGTGACTATGCTGAATGTTAGATATCCAGAACTGATGATTAATACCACCGAATGTTTATACCAGTTGTTTTCAATGGAATCTCTAAATTATTTTTTAAATTCCAGGAAAAAAAAACAATTGTAACAAATATAGAAACCTTTTCAGTTTTGTTGTCCTTTAAAACACAAGTCAAGGATCAATTTTCAAAACAAACTCATTCCATTAATCAGTTTACTAAGGTGCAAATTGTTTGTCTGAATGCAGTGCCAGGGAGGCTGCTTTGTTTAATGACAATCCTAACAGCCAGAATCCCTGGGGCAGGAAGCAAGTAATCAAGAATCCATCCCTGAAACTTTGGGAATGTTGGCAACACTCTCTTGTAGTGCACCATTACAGGGAGACCTTGTACAGAGAACAATACCCTGAAATAGACCAGACTCATTAGGAAACAATGAACTTAAATATAGCCCTGGACCTGACACAGCTACGTAACTTTTGCCTTCTAGGATCAAATTTAACACTCTCGGGTAAGGACTTCAGTCCCAGGTTTTTTCCACCCACTTTGTGTACCTGAAGGCATATACCACAATCACATTTTATACACAGCCTTAACAATATGTCCGTGTAGGGTCATGGTATCGTTAAAACGTAAATTCAAGTGCTACACAGCCTACATAAAGACTGTCACTCATCACTTCTGTGTATTCAGCCTGGATTAAGAGGTTAAAGGATGTGGACAACTTTGTCATAAGAAGCTGTAAAATCACACAGGTAAGACAGTGCCTGTGAGTGAAATATCAAACAGAAAGCGCTAGGGGATCGGAGAAGAGGAAAAGAGGGAGACTGCAAGGAGGCACTGGGTCTGAGCTCTGAGTGTCTTAGTCAGACACACAGTGGTTGACACTGACTACAGAAGACTGAAGAGGGAGAGTTGCCACAGCATGTGGAGGGCACTGCTGGTTCATCCCTAAACAGGAGTTCCTGGGAATGGGTAGTGGGGACAAATCCAGAAAGACGAAGTCACATCCAGATGTGGAGGCAGGGCCAGGCCTTCAAACACAATTCAGTCTTTTTCATCAGGATCTCATGACATTGGGAGATCACAAGACAGGCTACATGACGAAAATCATTTCTCCCAACTTCGAGGTGGGGTCCGGAATGCTGGGAAGAGGTCGGGGTCACTCCGAGAGTGACATAGGGAATGACAGAGAGTCTTGTTTCCCAGTGCAGCCATCTCTCAGCCAAGATACACCACAGCCTCCCTCCTCGTTCCCAGGTTCCCAGTCCTGCGATGGAATGACCAGGCTGAAAACTGGAACTGCCCCCTTATTTTTTCCTTTCCCTGTGACAAGAAAGGGAGGAGGAGGACTGTTGAACTTTAAACTTCCTGATAAACCATAATGTGGGAAAGTGCCATTTTTAGGTTTACATGAAGGAGCTACCTCTGAGAACGGCCCCGTGGCCTGTGAAAAGCTAGAAACATCCCAGGAAGTCACTAAAATGCTACAGTACTGTGAGAATTTGTATAAAAATAAACACTGGATTATTTCAGTCCCGGTCCCTGGAGAAAAGGAGCCAGAATTACTCAGAACCACTAGCCTAATCTTGACAGAAAGGAGGAAATTAACAACTGAAGCCAGACTTTTTTCTCTTCTAAAAAAATTGTAGGGGAGAAAACCTATTTATGATATTTTGGATAAAAAAAAATCAAGTTCACCATGTGATTCAAGTGACCCAAAACTAAGATGGATACATTTACTGATGAGAAAATGCAACACAGGTCAGTGGCTCTTGGAGGGTGTCATCCACAAGCCACAAAATCAGGGGAGCCTGAACTCTTGGGCTTAAAAAGGCACATAATTCAACTCTTTGCAAACTCTGTCCTATGGAGTACCATGGATTTTTTTTTAAAGCTTTGCTCAAATCTTTTTTCTCAGGAGAAATAAAGATCGAAAAGCTAAAGGAAGTACACATTCTCCCATGGCACTATGGGAAGAGCCCCCAAGCATGACCCAAAACAAAAGGTTTCCTTTCCACTGAAAAATAATTTCCCATTGAGCCCTCTTATGAAAGAAATCTACTCATTAGAGAACGCTGCATCATTCCGTGACTCAACTCATGTCTGTAACAAGAATAACTAAACAACGGCCTAGAGTCATTCGTTGAAAAGTTAAAGGTCATTTTGTCTTCTGAGGGACACCGCCACCTTGAGTTCTCTTTTCCAATACTCTATTTATGCCTAATTTCCTCTGAGCTTAGCACTATTCTTTCAGTTATAAACGTGGAAGCTACAACTCTCTCTGCTCATGGACTTGGTCATTTCTGTATATAAGCAGAGCTCTGGTTGTCACCTTTCTAGAGACACGAAGATAATCCAAAGAGATTATCTGGAACTGAGAAAAAGTAGAAATCAGCACGAATCCTCCCCGGTCACCTTACACCTAACTTGAACCTTGTGCTTCCTAGTGCAGAAAATTAACACATGGAAGAGACTTGTGGGATAAACAGGAGAAGACACAGTTACGGCCGAATATGCGATGAAACCATTTAACTATAATGGCCAATCACATGAAGAAATTGAGAATATTAGCAATTTTCGATTTCCATATTAGTGAAGGAGTCCCTGTTCATACCCTCTGTCTTCGTCATGATTAAGAGATGATAATACAGAGTTAGAAATAAGGGTGGGCATCTGGGCATAATGCCTGGGAATGTTCATGAGAAGGAGCAAAAGGAGTCAGAAAAAAGCTTCCGGTCTCAAGTTGTGGCGCAGTCTTTGGTGCCACCAGGAACCTTATGGTCACAGTGCTGCTTCTGTACTTTTAACTGGAAAGTGCATTTGACTGGTGGGATTCTACTTACTATGGGAGTCTAACTTATGGATTAAGGAACTCTGAAAGTCTCTAGTAGGCTGAGCAGATAGCTCGGTCTAGGCCCTGCCTGGCAAACACAAGGACACAGGTTCAGTCCTCCATACTGCACTCTGTGCCACAGGGCCAGCCGTCAAATCCGGATGTACTGGAATACACCTCTAATCCCAGAGCTGGGAGGCTGAAACAGGAAATTCACTGCAAGCCCAAGCCGGATAGCAAGACTCTATACCAAATGAATAAATAAACAAATAATTTCTTTTAAAAGCCTCTGGATGGTGGTGCTTTACAAGGGAAGAAAGACAAGCTCATACCCCAAATCAGCATCTATTTATGAGAACAAACCACTGGCTCTTGCAGGACAGAAAATGCTAGATGTAGTCACATGGCTGCCAATACTGGTGGGCCTGTTTAATAGACACATGGCAGCTGGATTAGCCCAGGAGGCGAGGGTCCCAGAGTTGGCTCCTGCAGTGCACTCTTCTCTGCTAGGAGCACGCTCCTAGTTGCTTGTCCCCAGCACCATCCTGCTGTGGTTGGTGACCAAAGCAGATTCATGTCTACCAACCAAGTCATTCTTCTCTGTCTCATACTTTCCCTCATTTTCCCACAACGGTGCTTTCTGGAGGGCATTCAAAAGACATAAAAGCTCTTCACACACTGTGCCCACTCCCATGTGTTCATCCACATGCTCCTAGCCCAGGCATCTTCCAGCCCCTGAGCAGCCAGCCAGGGCATTTGAATTGCTCATGACTGCATATATTCTCACTTCAACCAATTTTTTCCATGCAAGAGTAGGCAACCAGGTATGCCGTGTGAAGCTCTTGTACTGCGGGCTCACTCTCACCTTTGTTTGAGCGCAGATTATGAGTCAGATTCAATTTGTGTTTGACCTACATACTAAGCAAAAAACAGACATTAAACTTCCACCATTTCTCTTCCTTCAGTGCTTACATAGGACAGCACCATCTTCTCTCTGACAGTGGAAGTGAGCTGAAGAAGGTGCTAGTGGCAACTCCATGGTTGGCATGAAAGTAGGAGAAGCTTAAGCTAACTCCTCCAGAAACTCCCTCACCCTCTCTTGTTTGATCAGGCTCTTTGCAAATTTACCATTTCTGGTGATAACTGCTGGTTCCAGTCAACTTGATGTCTTGGGGATTCAACAGAACCCGGCTCAGATGGGTCTCTACCAGAGTTTAGTAACATGTCAGGAGCTGTTTCTCAACAGGCAGATGAGTCCCTACTGCAGATGGCATAGCCTTGCTCTAGAATCCTAGGGACTAGACTTGTGAACTAAACATATATTACAGAGAAGACTAACCCTGCATCTTAGGGGTCTTAAGGATGAGTCTAAACAGTGCCATCCCACTCATAGACCATACTATTTTTGACTTGTCTTGCTCAGAGGAGAAAGCAATCTCAAAAGCTTCTATTTAGCATTTTCCATTCCAATACTTGTTACTCAATGGCCAAGGATCCAGTGGGAGTAAGTCTAACTATTCAGTACTTGATTCTAAATTTTACATTTGAATATCGTCTAAATAGCAACTGTATGAATGATGCAAAACATTAGATAGATAGATACATACATACATACATACATACATACATACATACATACATAGAAACACTCTAAGGTACACTTCAGCCAGATCTGCATTAATATTTTAGTCTGCGTCACTCTACCACAAAACATACCATGACAGAGACATTTCATTGCTTCAGATTCCAAGATATGAATGGCAGCCACAACCCTGTGTCTCATAATCCTGCAAATGTGTGGCATCTCCCTTTCCATGAGCACTCAATAACTTAAATTTTGAAAGCGAGCAAGAATAGGAGATGAAAAATGGTCGTTGGGATGCATCGTGTATGTGTACTGACTCCACACAAGGGATGGGACCATTATGCACTACATACAGGCACTAATACAGTGTTTTGAAAAAGAATGGGACTGCCTTTGGTGACAATAGGCTTTGAATACCCGCTCACCTATCCTTGTCTTCTTTCTTTGTATTTGTTAAATACTACACATGGCACCTAACCTAATCTAGGAGCTCTGCACTGTGTTATTCACCACGGAACCTTGGGTCAGTCTTCTTGGCCTCCAGCCATGCCAATCCTTAGCACAGTTGTACCCCCTTGGCTCATAGTAGTTCCCATCAATCCCATGAGCTCCTAAAAATCCCAGCTCCAAATGCCATTCCCATCTAAGCCTTCCCTGGTCTGCAGAGAAGAGCCATGCTAAACTCAGCACATCCCTCCCTATGAACTCCTGGTGGCCTTGCTGTGTCCACTGGGCTTTCCTTCCAACATGGTCCACTGCTGGGTCTTTTCAGCTCACATAATGCATTCACTCCAGCATCCCCACAATTCTGAGCAGCTCAACTCCTCCCTTAACCATCTGACAGGGTTCCTAGATTCCATATGCCCTCAAGCCTATGTTCTTCCTCTACTTCTGAGGCTACTGTCAGAATATTAAATCCCATTTGCCAGCACAACGTTTGAAGCTTAAGGAGCTCCTGCTTATGCAGTTTGACCTTCTCCGGCAGTCAAGAGCCCTAACATCCAATCCCTTGTCTCCTATCCGGGCAGTGCAATAATGTATGGCTTCTTCAACTTGATTGTTACAAACACACCCTTTACCCTGAGTCTCAAATTCTAAATGCGTCTTTTATTCACCCTCAATTTCATTAAGGTCAAGCCACCATTCATACATAGGCTTATGAAAAGGACACCACCACCCACTTAGCCTACGAAAGTGATTTTAACAAAAGAACAACCTATCTGTGGAGACACATTAGAGCAGGAAGCAGACATGCCCACAACTGTCTGCAGGATACAGCTCATCTTAAGCAAGGCTTCGGGACAACCAGAAAATTGTTGTCAGCCAAAATGGAGCTTGGCTGCTGCTCTGTGCTTTGATAGGTCTAGTGGAAGAGAAGAGAAAAACTTGTTTCCTCCAAACAAAGAAGATATCTCTACTCTCTTTGGTGATTGGTCCATTATGGCCCATATGTCCACCACTTGTCCAGGAGCCGTGGTCACTGTGGAAGGCTGCCATCTACCATCCACCTGGTGGGCCTACCTTTTTTTTTTTTTTTTTCTTCAGTACCAGAGATTGAACTCACTACCTCATGCTTACCAGGCGAACACTTAAACAACTGAGCTAACCCAAAAGCCCCCTGGGTCTACCTTAATTAAGTATATATATATATATATATATATATATATATATATATATATATATATATATATGATAAGAATTTTCGTGCTTTTAATTTTTATTTTTTTAATGCGTGACATTTTGTTGTTCTGTTCTACTCTCTTAGCCTCTAGTCTTAGTGCATAGAATGGAGCCGGGTCATAATTGGTATTTGAATGAATTAATTAATGAGAGTAACTGGAAGCTGAAGATAGCTTGGGTTTCAGTGAGAAAGGGTAATTAGATTTAAAGCAATGTCACTTGTCTTTTTATTTTGAAATAGACACTGAATAAGTTATCTCTCAAATCATGGGCCGCTACATTATGATAGCTACTTCTATGTCAGTCTGACTGGGCTTAAGGATGCCCAGGTAGCTTGTGTCATAACATTTCTGGGAATGTCTGGGAGGATAATTCTACAAGAAATCAGTATTTCAGTTAGCAGACTCAGTAAAAAATGTTGCTCTCACCAAAGTGTATGCATGGGTGACATTCAATGTAATGATGAAGTAGAATAAACAAAGCAACACTGGAAAGGCAAATTTACTTTCTCTTCCCAAGCTTGCATACATTTTCTCCTGACTCAGTGAGTATCCTAGCTTTTGAGCTCTGTGCAAGACACACAGTAGGGGCTTCCAAGATTGTCAGTTCTCCGCCACAGATCGAGTTACACCCAAAGCTTGCCTGGTTTTGCAGTTTTCAAGTGATCCACCATAGGGTTTAGAACTCAGATACAAACTCCATTTCAACTGATCAGTAGCAATAATGAAATAAATGTTCTTTGTCCATAAAAGGGAGCCCTGCCTCTGCTTGGAAAAGTTTTGTTTCCTGGGTGTTCATAAAACTGAAAGCCGTTTATTTAAAATAACTATTACTTTCCAATTCTCTTAAGGAGAGATTGCACTTTTAAAATCATCATCATACACACTCATGTCTGATATTTGAAGTAATCACTCTCAAGCAATATAATATCTAAAGTGAGAGTTCAATATCTTCTGCCATTAACAACATCATTAATAACAAATGTCTGTTTAATTACTCTTGCTAAGATTAAAAAGGCCATTATTCTTGTAACTTGAGAAATTCATTAGCTGGGAAAGGCTGTTTAATGCCAAATGCACTCCTTAAAGATGCAGTCCCCGATATTTGAAGGTATTTCTGACACTCATGCATTTGCATTACTTTAAAAAAGCACTAACCCAACTGTGGTGAAGATCATGCTGTGACAATAAGCAAGCACTGTAACATTTCAAAATCAGAAATGAGGCTACAAGACATTTTACAGTGCCATACAGAGTCTGTTCTCTGGAATATTTAAACTCCACACACCAAGCCCATTATTCATCATTCACCTCTCACCAACTCTGCGCTCAGATGAGTCTTTCACCAACACAGTGTCTCCTAAGGTACAGTTAATATTCATAAGCACCTCCTCCAAAGGGACTCAGAGCCATAACGGAAGATCTTTGCAAGTCAATTTTGTAGCCTGAGACTTCAAGGAATTTAGAGCCATTAAACGAAAATTACAAGTTGGGATTTAGAACATCTCTCTGAATCCACTGTTTCAGCTCGCTGTATTTTTAGCACAGAAGCTCACTTAACATTTAGTAAGAATTAGATCCATAGCAGCGTACTCACAGACAGCAGTACAAGTCACTTCCGTGCTCATGGCTAGAGGTCACGTGGTGCACCTCCCTTTTGCTTTTTGCCACTCTGAACAGGAAAGCTGAGCCATAAGCCCAGCTCTAATGAAGCAGCTCTTGATTCCAGGATGTACCCACTTATTAAATCTGAATCACAACTCATCGTCAACAACAGAAGGTCAGGAAGAACTGCAGAGCTCAGGCCAGCCCAAGTGAATAAGTAGCTGGGAGAAAGTTTGTTGTCGTTGTTAAAAATGTTTTAGTACATGTTTTCAGTACAGGATGATCACATCCCTGGTGTAGAGAGAAGGATGCATCTTTATTCTTCTCCCCGCCTCCCTCTGTGTCCTGCACCTCTTCTCATCTGCAGGTCAATCTCCATGTTTCCTATTATCTACCACTTACTTTGTTCTTTAATTTACTGACACTTCGCATATCTGAGAGAAGGTTGTTGCTCTCAAGGTTGAACTAAGCGTCTGGCAATGAGAGGGTGTCCCCAACCCTTCTTTGCATTCTTCCTTCAGTAAATGTGCTTTGTTGCCTCCTCCACGCCATGGATTATGATAGGGTCTATCAGAGTCGAACTTGACCCAGTGTCTGTCATGGCATGGCCAGGTCTTACCACCTGGCCAAGGCTGCTAAGGCTGTGCACAGGTCGGGGGACGCAGTCCTATGCTTTGTACCAGATATGGTAGAGCGTGTGAGGGAACTAGGAAATCTTTAGAGGCAGAAGGGGATTCAGGAACAGGCTTTGGTGGATCTTTAAAGGACAGGTAGGTTTGGGTCATTTGTCCTTCTTGCCTCCCACGAGACAGGGTGGGAGACAGGTGAGGGGAAGAGGGAGCCACAGCAGACCCTGGTTTCTGCTTTTATCCCATAGGCTTGATTCCTGCCTGCAGCTGCTCAGCAGCTGGAGCTGGTGGCTTCCTCCTCTCAGGAGAGGCACTGAACACAGAGGCCCGCTGGGTTCAGCATCATTTGCCACACGGATTCGGGAGATGCTTTACCTGTGGGGAAAGCAAAGTCTTCCTAACCTGATCCAATCAATTTTTTATCTACAATTGCTCTCTGTGGGGAAGCAGTGATGTGCCAAGCAGAAACTTCGCTTCCAGAAGAATCTTATCCGAAATAAGGAAGCCGGATTTTCCTCATTTCTTAGCCTGAAACCACAGTGCCCCTTTAAACACTTTTATACCATCACAGTAATGTGACACAACAACCGTAACAAGTACCTCAATGGGCAGAAAATACTCCACTAAAAAATTCAATGTTAAAGTTAGCAACCTACAGAATGGGTTGATTTGCAGTTTGCTAAATTCTTTGACACTAGAGGTAGGAAAGGCAAAGTTCTCCGACATTAATTAGGCATACTGTTATAAAAATTTAGGAACCTTTGTTGCATTACATGACCTGCTGTCTCTATGATTTTTCTGACCCCGTAACAGTTCATGGTTTTAGATAAAGGCATTTTTTACCACCATCATCTTTTTGGTGCTTAAAACTTTCAAGGCAGCATTGTGCTGTTTGTTTTCACAAAAATAAAGTGAAGACATCAAGAATAATTACATTTGTTTTGACATGTTTTCATGCTTAGAACTTTTTACCAATTTAATCCCTTTAAATTTTAATAAATATATGTGCTGTAAAACCAAAAACAAAGTATCAGGTGCTGCCATGTTCTACATCAGTCAGTATCAGCCAACACCATCAGAGAGTTTTCCCTGATGATAGGACTTCAGCTTTGATTCCAGTTGCAGCTTGATTCTGAATGTCACTCTATAGCCCATCCCTGAAAGAAGTAACAGAAAAAATTAAAAAAACAGAGCTTTATGTAGATAAGCTCCTAAACCATTACTGTGGCAAAGATCCAGGCCAGGATTCTTTGGCTGTGGAGTCCTTCGGGATTTTAAAGGGTGCAGAACAATCCTAGGAAGTCCGTTAGGGTCCATATATCTCCACATTGGAAATCGAGTACTTCAGCAGTGTTTATGGCTTGGTTTGAGCAGATTGGCACACCTACACCAAGTATCTGGTTGATTCTGCTTTTGCCCTATCAAAAGGTCTTGCTTTCAACATCTTCAATGACAGAAATTATACAATACGTCATAGAACAAAGGTCAAGAGGCTGAATAAAATACCTAAGCAGAGCAGACATTTTTGGCAGTACTCTCCCTAATCTGCTTCCAGGTCACTGCCCCTGGGCTTTGAGCTTGATCCGCAGTGCATGAAAGGATCTTCTTGCCAAACTCACTTGAACTAATCATCAGAAATAAAATATTAGTCCAAGTGACTGAGAGTTTTAATCACACTGGGCTTTGTCTCAGACACATATACAAACACATGCACATAGCTATTCTAAACTCGAGTTTGCATTTCCATGGGAACTCAATAGGCATTTATAGTACAGTGCAGATAAAAATGAAATGGAAGAGACTTTTTTTTTCTTCTATAAAAGAATCATTTTTATTCTGTGAAACTCTATTGGGAAATTTTTAAAAGTAGAGTGTAATTCCTTAAGTGGAAAAAAAACTCAAGTTTTTGTGATGAACATTAAAATTCACATAAAATTGGTTGAACGTCTATCCTATGGGTATGGAGTGGGGTGTGCGTGTGTGTGTGTGTGTGTGTGTGTGTGTGTGTGAGAGAGAGAGAGAGAGAGAGAGAGAGCAAGCATGCGCACTCATGGAGAGAGAATGCCCAAGTAATTTAACAACGCTATTGTTTTCATTTTTAAAAATTCACAAGTATAAAGCATATAGATACATTTTTCATGGAAATTAATTTTCAGTGAAGGTGATCACGTTTCAATCTCACGAAATAAATAGCACCAAGAATGTGATTCACAGAGATGCAGGGAATTTCACATTAGATGAACCATCTTAAATGTGATTCTTTGGTATGTGAATTGAAGGGCTTTGGAGAAGCATTCTGACTCAGAATCACAGCTTTGTATTCATGACAAAGAAATAGAAAGAAACTACAAAGAAACACTGGGTTCCAAGTGAAGCCCTACTAGAAAACCCTTTAAACTACTTCCTCCAGCTTCTTCATTTTATATAGAACAGTCACAACACATCTCCAATATTTAGGTTATGGACCACAACATTTCCTAGCACAGGTAAGATGTTACCATCAGATAAATCGACTATTGCTAAGTGAGTCGAGTCATATTGTGTAAGAATAGCTGCCTCATTGCCAGGGAGATCAGATGGGAATGGCAGCATCCTGAAAAGGGGAACCGTAGTTGCGTATAGCAGGTAGATATCACAGGCTAAGGGCCTGCCACATAGCTCAATGGACTAGAGCTCCTGCTTAGGCAGGAGCAGCGACTGGCATGCCATGCTGGTCCCACTCCCAGGGCACACTGGGACAGCCACTAAGACTGCGTGTGGTGGCGCGCCTGTGATTCTAGTGCTTGAGAGGCTGAAAACAGGACCATGATGAGTCTGGTCTGTGTAGTGAGACTCTGTACTAAATACATTTTTTAAAAGACCAAACAAATCCAAATATAATCTGCAAACAATCGCCGTAACTTACGAGGGAATCTTGTGACCAATTTGTTAGCTTTCGGTTCAACAGAGTCAGGGAGCTGTGCTGGAATCAGAATATGGAGATTAAAATTATGGTGGAAAGAATGAAGGTCTTTTTCAGATTTCCCATCCTGCTGCTTAAAGAAGCAAAGAAAGAATGCTCTGTTTAAAGTTCATGGCAATGTCCAAATGTCACCTGGAAAAGTTCTCACAGGAAGGTTCTCACAGAGCCCTTGGGAACTGTTCACCGTCAAAGACTTGGTTCTTAGACTTGTAGCCTAAAATTCTTAAGTTTTCAAAGACTGAAAGCGAATTGCTCCCCTCAGTAAAGTGGTCTCATGTTGACTCCTCACTGGGTCAGACAGAAGGCTGTGACGTAGATCCCAGTACAGTGGAGCACCCCTCCACAAGCAGACACACACACACACATGCACGCACGCACGCACGCACGCACGCACGCACGTGTATGCACGCAGTGTTACCTAAACACCAAATGCAGTACAACTTCACATATCTCCAGAAATTTCAGGGAACGTAATAGGTGCCTCTTTCTTTGAAATTAAGAAAATTAGGAAGTCTCATGTCTGAACTGGTTCTACAGACATTCCTGCATGCATTTCTAAAGTGTGTAAAGGTAACATTTCTGGAATTGTTTGGAGGGAAAAAATAGCAGACCACCAAGATCAATGACAGACTTTAAAAACAAAATGTTTATTAAACTATAGGAAAATAGTGTACAACTACACAAATAATGACATTGTGTTTTAAATAGAATATTTGTATTTTAATTATATGCAGAATAATTTTCAAAAAGATATATGAATAGAAAAATTATAATGAGGTACTAAGTACTTTATAGAAAAATTATTAATTTTAAAATATGAGCTTACAGGGCCAGGGAAATAGCTCAGGGCACAAATGCCTGCCTGGCAAGTGCAAAGTCCTGAGTTTGATCCTCAGTTCTGCCAAAAAAAAAGGAAAATATGAAAATATGAACTTACAGTTTTGTAACACAAACAGAATATTCATGTCCAGATTGCCATTTATGTTTCCCTAAAGATAAATATACACAGGAAATAAAATAATAGCCAAAATGTTACTTACTGACCATGAAATGAGAACAAGAGCATTTAGCTAGCAAATGGCTGTGTTTTGCCTTGAGTGTAATAACGCTTCTGTACTCATTTGTAGGAAACAGGGAGGGTCTTTCTATTAGAACTAGAGCAGCTGAAGGCCACTGGCTGCAGCCTCTGTAGTCTTCCTCAGAAAGCCTGGTGTAATCACTGGGACCACACACTTCAGAAGTACTTGTGGGGCCTGCAAGATGGCTCAGCAGTCTAAAGCTCCTGCCTAGGAAAATTTAGGCAACCACAGGGACCGCAGCTCAATTCTCAGCACCACATGCTGCACCAGCCCCACCGCCAGAGCAGACTGAGCTGGCCATAACACAAATAAATAAATAAGGTTTAAAAATAGTAAAATTAGCCGGGTGTGGTGGCTCATGCCTGTAATCCCAGAACTCAGGAGGCTGAGGCAGAAGGATCGGTGCAAGTTCGAGACCAGCCTGGGCTACAAAAGTGAGCTCAAGGCCAGCCTCAACTGCATAGTGAGACTCTGCCTCAAAAAGACAAAATAAAATAAAATAAAATAAAATGAAATAAAATAAAATAAATAGTAAATTTAAAAAATAAAATTTCAAAAAAAAGGAAGCAGTCCTGCCTAAGTAAGGCCTGCTCCCCTGGACAAATGTGATAGATGAGCCCATCTGAAGCTTGTTTCTATGACTTTCCTTAGTTTATCATTCATAGCCAACTGTTACCTTTATTATTTTATAGATTTTCTTTCACATTTTTATTTAGATTAGAGACCAAGTTCACAGCGGAATATCTTTGCAGCAACTTAATATGCCCCAACTTTGATGAGGTTATGTTAGAAACAGTTATTCTGTTAGCAAGCTTATTTCTGTCCTTTCCAAAAATTTCAGGAAAGTCTCACCTTAAACACCATGCCATGGATTTGTGGATTCTCTCATACATTATTCTTGAACCTTTGGGCTTCTAATATAATGAAAGAAAATGGACAGTGATACAGGATGTGTAAGAGTTGTGTGTGTCACACTTTGGCTGACTTGACTACAAGCCACCCAGGAAACAGCAGAGCAAGCATGGAAGAATCCAGAACAAGGAGGGCACAGATGCAGACACAGAGGAGGGTTCCAGAAGAGACAAGGTACAGCTCTTATCCAAAGAGGGTCATGACATCCCAAGGGTAAGACCCTGATGACCCTGTAGGCATGCAGCACAGTTCTGCCATGTTCAGTTTGAGTTAGGCCTCCCCCACTGGCTAAGCAATCTAAAAATGTGCCGATTTCCTCAGAGAGCAGATATACTGTTAGTCAATCCATACTAAATATTAAACAGAAAAAAATCAGTAGCATAGCAGATAAAATAATAAAAGGCAAATAGTTGTGTTTTGGTTTTGGTGCGAGGTCTCACTACACAGCTCAGACTCATAGTGATCCTCCTGATGTCTGCCTCCCTAGTGAAAGGCAAATAGTATTAATAAAGATAGAACCTATATAAAATTAAAGCAGTTTACCAATGAAACATTGTAACTGAGCTTACATATACCTAAAATGATACATTTGAACCAATAAAAGAAAGTGCTTACAGAATTACAATTAAATATTGACTAAAGCTCAATCAAAATGGAAATTTAGAAACTTACAAAATAGACAAAATTAGAAAGGATATATAAAACTCTAACAACACAGACTGTCTTCCCAAGGTATATTTAGAACACTATAACCCCCAAATATAAAACACCATTTTTCAGTATAGAGAGAAATTTTACACACATTACTTCAGATTTAGAAACAAAGAAACTTTAAAAAATATTTTGAAAATCAGTACTACACAAACCAGCTTGTCTTAAGGTAAATAGAAAATAAATCATATAAATGCAGTAGTGTATGTTTGCAAAACTTCATATGCATTTGAAGTAACTCATAAGTTCAAAATAAAGCTCCATATAATCATACAGAATAAATTATTAAATGATCTATTTAAGAGCAAAGAAAAACTATGAAATACAATTGAATACAGATGAAAGGTTATATTGAAAGCTTTTGGAATGAGTCTAATTGAAAGTGAGCAGTTGGGTTTATAATGTGAAATAGATGTGATAAAAAGTAAAACTGATTCTAATTAAACACAGACTCAGGAAGCCAGCAAAAGTACAAAATAAAATCAAAGAACAAATCAGAGAAGAAGTAATTGAGATAATAAAAGTTAATGAATAAGGAAGAAAATGGACAAATTATCAACAAAAGTTGATACATTAAAAAACTAGTAGAAAAACTTAGAAGACTGACAAATAAAGTGTTGGGAGTCTACACAGAACATTGATGAGCAGAATTTGTGCAATAACAAACAAATAAATGACAAAAATTAAAATGTTAAAAGCAATGATTTTTTTTAAATTACATATTACAAAAATTGACTATGGCTAAGTAGAAAATTAAGGGGTTATAAATTTTCTTGAGAAATCATTAACCTTAAAATTAGTTCGCATTAGCTGGGCGTGGTGGCGCACGCCTGTAATCCCAGCACTCGGGAGGCTGAGGCAGGAGGATCGGTGCGAGTTCGAGACCAGCCTGGGCTCCAAAAGTGAGCTCAAGGCCAGTCTGAACTGCATAGTGAGACCCTGTCTCAAAAAAAAGACAAAAATAAATAAATAAATAAGAAATAAAAATAAAAATAAAAATAAAATTAGTTCGCATGAGAAACATATAAATAAAATAATTATAGGAAGCGTTCCATAAAGCTTTCAATAAACAGATAATTTCTACTTCACAAAATCTGTTCAAGAAGTCTGAAAAAAGGAAAATCATCTCATCTCATTTTACCAAGTTAGCATAAGTATGATTCCAAATCCAGATAAGATTATTCATGAAACTTGAAAAAACACCCATAGATTCTAAAATTTATATGTCAGAGTAAAGAGCTAAGAATATCTATGACAATTCTGAAGAAAAAGAGAAAAGGAAAGAGGGGAGGCTTTCACTGGACAACAGGAGCTCACGTGAAGAACATACCTACAGAAAGGAGCTCATTGTTTAGTAAATCATGCTGGGTTGGTCACTGTCCTCTCCGTATGGAAAACAATATTTTCTCTCCAGATATGAAAATCAAGCAGAAAATGGAAGCTGGATTCCTCCACCTACTACGAACCAAGCCAATTCCAAATAGATTAAAAATATGTTATTTAAAGGATAAAATTTTAAAAAAATAAAATAAAGGATAAAATTTTATAATTGAGGGAGAAATTTTCAGAAATTTATATACGTATTACAACAAATGAAATAAATGCAATTGTGCTGGAAATACTCTCAAGTTAGAACAATGTCTTAGTATGTGTAAGGCTGTGACTTCAATCCCCTGTAACACACACACACACACACACACACACACACACACACACACTCCAAAAGGAAGTAGAAAAAAAATATTAGTTATCCAACAGAAAACAAAGAGCAAGGAATCTGAACATGCACATATTTGAAAATATGAATGTGAATATATACTTACCTGCCTTGCTTGAATCAAAGAAATGCAGATTAAAAAATAATATAAAATATCACAAACTGTATATTGATAAAAATTTTTAACATACTAAATTTTGGTAAGATTTAGTTAAGGAGGACTTAGTATAGTAAGGCAGGTAAATGTACAAATTTGCAAAATAATTTGGCAATAGCCGGGCGTGGTGGCGCACTCCTGTAATCCCAGCACTCGGGAGGCTGAGGCAGGAGGATCGGTGAGAGTTCGAGACCAGCCTGGGCTACAAAACTGAGCTCAAGGCCAGCCTGAACTGTACAGCGAGACCCTGTCTCAAAAAGACAAAATAATTTGGCAAAATCTTATTAAGTTAAAGATGTATAAGCATTAGGCCCAATAATTTTACTCGTAGGTAGATTTCCTGGATGTAAATCTAAATATGTGTACAGAAATGACTAAACAATGATGTTCATTTTATAATAGAGAAAAATTAAAACAAGTTAAAAAGTAGAAGAAAGATCCTATTATAATGAGTAAATGGCAGTACACTTCTCATATGGGTTGATCTTTAAAGACCCAAACTAAAACATTTACAGTATGACTTATGTTGCAAGATTCCACCATAAAAGAAATAGTAGAATACTCAAAGAATACTTCATATGTTCTCAGATGAGTGCCGACATAGTAAAGTGGTGACTGTGTTTAGGAAAGAATCACCCAGCTCAAGGAGATGGAAGGGGAAGAAGGGGCTAGCAGCACACACGAGGACTACAAAAGGGCCTTTGATTTTTATCTACAAATCTATCAAAGGTCAAAGTCTAGAAGACCAACTCGTACAATGATTAAAATATGATCTATAAATACATGAATGTTCGTATAATTAACATATTTTTTCTCTGTGTTTCTTTATATTTCCTAATTTTGATAAAACTTCCTAATGGAAGAGTCAGCCAGATAGTCTAGCAGATTCAGCTCCGGGACCTGGGTTGATCCCCAGCAGGCCAAGCCAGCCCTGCCCCTGGGGCATGCTGAGACAGCCATTGAGATGGGGCATGGTGGTGTGCACCTGTAATCCCAGCACTTGGGAGGCTGAAAACAGGAGCACCACTATGTGTCCAATATGTGTAGTGAGACCCAGTACAAATATATATATTTTAAATAAATCACCTTGGTCTCAGTACATTTCCCCATGTATACACTTACAAAACTAAAATCCTCATCCTATAGGAAAACACAATTGTGTTACTGGGCCTACAAGTCACATATTCAGTAATACAAGTCTCCCAAATTTCAGTTCTGTTGAGGAATCAGAAACATATGCTTGACAAATACAGTCTCTATGATCAAGAGCTGGAGTTGAATTCTGTTAACTGCTATGTTCATCTCTACCTCCACTGTCACCCACCCCTTCACCAGCACATATAGCTCCAAATATCGTAGTAGAAATATTACTGTAAGAAAAATCACAAGTCCCCGTAAATTCTCCTAAAATGAAGAATGAATACTTGTATTAATGTATATGTAAATATAGACTTGAAACAAGGATAAAGAAGTAGACCAAAGATAGCAAACATAATGGATTTTCTCAACAGCTGAACTCCTGTAAGACCAAGGAAGGCATCAGTTGCATCATTTTTACATCCATGACAAATAAATCTCAGATAAACAAATGATTTTCTTGCAGAGAACTGTGTGGCTGGTGGTATCACCTTCTCTGCTGAGGGACACCATGTAAAAAACCTTTAAAAGCTATAGGCACATTGCTCCAAAGAGTCGTGGTATTTTACAACTGTGTTTCATGAAGAACCTCAGAAGAAAATTCTTTTTTGGTCTCATTTCGAAAATAAACTTTTTTTTTTTTTCCTAAGTCCTGTTTGGACAAAATTAATTGTGAGACAAGTGGACGCTTCACTTTTGAATTAGACCTGGCTGTGGCCCACAAGGGCAGGTGGGGTGGGGGGGTCGCACTACCTGGGGCCCCTTTCCATTTCTTTCTTTCTTTCTTTTTTCACATCTTTATGTCTCTTGCATGCCCACTTGAACATTTAGCAATTTTATTGAATTGTACGTGAGTTTATTAACTACCTTAGATATCAATTATGTAATAGTAAACAGAGAAACGATAGCCTGTCTAGACAGGAACATACTTTGAGATGTATTTTGACTTTTTTAATCAACTCACTGAGGATTTTGTTAAATTCTTCAGTTTTTTCCTCTGAAGTGAAACATCTCGCCCCTTAATATAATTCTTAGTTGCATTTACTCTTATGGTAGCATTTGGGTGTGGGGATAACGATGAAAAAGGCACAGATTTTTCAACCCAAAAGTCCAGAATTCAGGAACCACAGAAGAGTTAGTCATATAACTTTGACCAAGTCCTTGGGATTTTTATAAAGCATACTTTTGTGTCTGCAAACTGTGCCCAAGGGGATATTTTTAACACTCTGTTAGGCAGTGTGTATGGATCTACAGTTTAAGTTATGAAGTTGACTAAAAATGTAAGATACAAGAAGGAAGAACCCTACTTTGGGCATAAAATCCCAACTTAAGTCCAGCTTTCATTGTTTGCTAGAAGTAAGTCTTCGGCTAAGTCTCTTACAATGACTCTGAAAAACAATTGGGGATAACAAGCAATAGCTATGCCAGTCTATGTTAGCTGTAAACGAAATGATCTTATGACATACAAAATAATATGAATAAATCAGTATTTTAATAAAACATTCCTGTAGTATATATGGCAATAATTTTATATTGTCAGAGTCTAAGGCATTGCTTAAGTATAAATGATGTGAAAACCAAGTGTGGTGGCACATGCCTGCAATCCCAGCACTCAAAAGGCTGACGCAGGAAGATCATGTGAGTTCGAGGCCAGCCTGGGTTATGCAGTGAGTTCAAAGCTAACCTGAGCTACACAGTGGCACTTTGTCTCCAAAAGCAAAAGAGGAAGTAATGTTTGGTAACTAGGATAAATAAAACTAAGTTTACAATATAAGGCTTTTTAGAGAACTAAACTTTAATATATGTTTTATTTTGTAAGTTTTTGAAATAACTTACCGCAAAGGGAATAATTACAAGTAAGCTGACTAAAACTTATATTTAGACTTTTCTGTCCTTTTTCCACTTCATTGATCAGTATTTTAACTTTCTGAATTTTTTTTGCAAATATATCGTTAGCAAAATTCTAGAATTAAAAAGCAAATCCTAGCATTCACATAGAAATGCAAGTAAACTGCATCAGAACTGATACTTTTAAAAAATATTTCCCTCCCCTGGGCATGTTTCTTTTCAGTAAACCATTTTTCTTTTTTATTGCGTGTCACCTAAAAATTATTAATTTACTCTTCCTACAGTACATGCATCTTCCTCAGTATGTGCTGCATTCTGTTCTAGTACTCGGCATACAATATTCAACAAAGAAAAATCTTGTTCTCATAAGGGTTGCACGCTTTCCAATAAAAATATGTAGCTAAGTACCTGTTCTTGTGAACTGTGAAGAAATAACTGGACAAACAAACTCTCTTTGCCATTTTCTAGCAATGAGAGGGAAATCCAGGAGGCTGAAGGACAAAACAGAAAATGAGTAAGAGATAAAGTCTAAAGGGGACAGGGCTGCATTCACATGGGCTTACTAGATTGCAAGGATTTGGGAATTGCATTTTGAGGTAGACGCCATGAGAAGGAAGTGGTGGACTAAAAGGATATACGTGGCTTAGGCTAAGTTCTTTCCACACAGGAAGTGACAGTGAGGAAGCTTCCTGTACAGATCCGCTAGAACGACAGGCGAGAACAAAGTCAGTAGAGCACAAAGTGGCCGAATAATGGCAGGGCCAGAGGTATCTCTGCGGGAACGAGGACAGGAAGTGTCATCTTTCTCCGAAGACCCTGAGAACTTGCACAAGGAATAGTCTTGCAGGCAAGGAAGGCAGGGATGTGAGGAGAGCGGAAGAAATTGTGCAGCCCTGTTATAGGGAGGAGGCCAGAGACGCAAGCCTGAGATAGCGCTCGTAGTTAGGCAGGGCTCAGAAGTTCGATCAGACCTCGGGAAGAGACCTGCAGGTACCGACCAGTGAAGTGCAGAGTATAGGAAGTTTCTGTGAACTCTCAGTGTACTTCGTACAAACAGCCAGTACCGACAAGCTTCACAAATGGTTGTCTCCAATAGTAAGCCAACAGATGGGACAGGACACTCTTCGCTGTCACCAATCTATCCAGGTGTTCCTTGGGGTAGAGTGGGAAACCAAAGGACTAACAATTTTTCCAAAACAGATTATCTGAAATATGAAGAATCTAGGAGGCCACCAAATGTCAAGTTTGTGTCCCTCTCTCCACGTGGCTCAGTGACGTGGGAGGTCATGGGAAAGACTTGGTGACAGACTTGCGCTGCATGTGTCACTAACCATTTATAAATGTGACCTTGCTATTCATTCACAGCACGGAAATCTGATCGCATACATTATTTGTCTGATCTCTGCGACATACTTTGCATTCTGTTTTCCAAATTTGAATGAGCAAGCCATATTGCCAACTAGGTAGAGTGTAAAAATTAAAGATGTAGTGTGGCTTGCTTAGACAATCAAACTTAGTTTCTTAAGACTCAGGCAGCAGGTAGCCCCTGTATAAACTACTAACCAGTTCCTTGTTGATGTTGGATACTTGATAAAGTGTCCTACGATCTCCTCACACCCTAACTTACCAAGTAAGTCTACCAACATGAAAAGGTTCCTTAGTACTGCAAGAGTGTTTTGTAAGTACCGCACTAACCCAAGGTTGTCCTGCACCCAGGATTCACTGTCTGTACCAAAGTAGAACAAAAATACTAGATCTAAGATGCATTTCTCATTTCCCCTCACTCCATTTGTGCTCAAGGCAGATACTGCTATTTTGAAAGCAATGTGTACTTGGATAAAATAAAAAATAATAGTAAATAAAGTCCTTCTGTGCTCTTTTTTTCTGACGCTCTCATTGGAATCTTTATATGCATTTTTCATTACACCTTCTTCCTTATGATGTTTGTGACTATATCCCTATCTCCCATGTTGAAGCAGATAAGCGCAAGGGAATTCCTCTGATACTGGAAGGCAGAAGGCAGAAGAGGAAAGAAGGAGTGGTCACAACTGAGGGACATGCTCTTCAACAGCGGCTCAGACACTTCAGAGCAGATTACTCAGCTCCTTTTACATCCACTGCTGGGGCCACCTCATTCTTCCCTTTCAGATTGCCATCCGGGTTCTCTGCTGTGTGACTGTCACTTCAAAATTCAGACCTGCTCCGAAAGCTGTCAGACAGTGTAACCCACATCCTCATTTTAACTCGTCCTGCTTCTTCTCAGCCTGCATTCCGGACACTGGGCACACATCGTGTCACGCAAGCTGGTACCTCCTGGCACAGCTGGTGCTTTTATCATGAATGCGCCTGTGAGATGAACCCCGCAGGAAGGCTCTGGTCAGTGGTTTTGCTGTGATATCTAAACACCTGCGAATTCCCTCTTGAAGAGTCACAGGGACCATGCTTGGAAGGCGTCTTCTGTCTAGTTTATGACACGGGGACTGCTATTGACTTAACAAAACGTATTATTTTTTTTTTAAAAATGAATTATGCTTCTAGATGTAGATAAAGGACAGATAATGCATAGGAAACAGGGAAAAGGATCCTGTGCCTAAAGGAAAGAGAACAAGACTGGGAGGGAGAGGAGAAAGAGAGAAGGAAAGGGGACGTAGGAAGCATTACAGTGTGCTACGTTCCAGGAGGAATGTGATTATTACTTACTGCAAACATGGACAGCTCAGATAAGTAAGTCAGAAGCACATATGCTGTTAACAATATGTGCTTCAACTTTGGGTCTCCTGCCCTCCAAAAAATTTAACAGCTTAACTCTCTAATGCCTAAGTGTTTGCTGTTATATGTGAATTATACAGTTTAATCAGATTGTCCTAACCTCTTATTATCATAAAGTGGAATAAATAATGCAAAGGAACCCTAATTTCATATTAGATACTTTCTGTAGCTGCTGTCACTGCTCAAGATTCCCCCCCCCCTTTTTTTAATTAAGGTGATTCCAGCCGTCATTTCTGACTTCGGTGGCATCTTTCCGCAAATCCTATCCACTTTGCTGCTATACTGAGGTTCATTTGTGTCATTCAAATCTTTGCTCTTTAAATATCCACTTATAAATTTATTATGGCAATACATTCATATCTTTACATTTAATCTGAAACTTCGATAACAAGCAGGAGATGGAATAAATGAGTAGCAGACACACTTGACAAAATTAAAATGCTCTCCTCTCAGCGCCCATGGGAACTATTAGAATGACAGAAAAGCGTTTTAATTTTGGCCAGTCCTTCCTTCCCCTCTTCTCCCTTCCTTCTCCTTCTCTGCCTCACCACGGAAGCTTTGATAGCAGATCTAGGCTTTGTATGTCCAACATCCTCACAAAACTGGCGAGGGATGTTTTAAAGTCACGGATTTTGAATGACACCGAAGAACTTGGCTGCTTCCCGGGCTGCAGTAGGGAATTTATCATTTTGTTAATTATGAAGTGTTTTCCAATAGTCACTCCAGAAATTGCCTCTGGAATATCGTTAATTAACAATCCCAGCTCTATCATGGGAGGGAGGTGGAAGGCTGAGAAAAATCGACAAAGGGAGTCACTATTAAAATACACAGGCATACAAATTTGAAAAGCACCAAATTTGGAAAGGGGAAGAGGAATTATTTAAAGCAAGAACTACAGGATCAACAATGTTAGTTTACAAAAATTCAGTATGCACCATTAAAATTGTTGGGGTTCCCAGGTCTTATGCTAGTGATGGACTAAAGTGAGAGATTCTTTATCTGAACTAAACGATTTATCATGTCACTTGGAATTTGACAGGGGAATGTGTATGTGTTGTAGGGTGACTATTTCCTTTCTGGAGAAGAAGAAAACAAGTCCCCCCCCCCAGCTTTCTTATTTGTTGAGTATCCAGGTAACAAACTACTTAAAATCAACCAAACAAAACTTGATAATTGTCCCCTATCCCCATCTGAGCCACAGAAGAATGTAACCATGGCAACCTGTCGTTTTGAGCAGCCCATCTCATACACCTTTCAGAATGTAAGTGTATAAGAATCTATCCATTCCTAAGTAGAATTACTGTGCTGGGGACATTTTGTTCTTCATTATAAAGACAGATTCTTCAGTGGTCCTCCATGAGGTGCTTAGGTGAAAAGGAGACACAGATGCAGACACCAACATTGAGCAGAAGGGTTTTGTTTTTTTTTTGTTTTTTTTTCCTGAAAATAAATCAACAACAATGCAATTTATCAAATGGCAATCACTAAAGCCACAGTGACCTCAGCTGACAGCCTGGCTGGAACTTATGTTCTCAAAGTGAGAATCTTTGCTTGTGAGAAGACATCCCTTCTTGGACACCAACCCTCCTCCATTTTATGGTGTTTGTTTTCAACAGTTCCATTCAACACACACCAGAAAATACCATCCATCTCCAACATCTGTGGTTGTTGTTGGTGGTGGTAGTGGCGGTGGTGGTGGTGGTGCTGTGGTTGTAGTTGTTTGGTAATCACAAGCTACAACAGGACTTCACCTCTCTGGATCTCATAGTATATGGGAGTGACATGTGAGTGACAAGACTTAAACTGGCTAGACACGGTTCCGAATCTTTCATTCTCCCAAGAGGGTAAGAGTTTGAAAACTGGTGCCTTCCAGAAGTGCCCAGGCCTCTTTCCTTTCACCAGGAAATTAGTAGCAGCTCCAATGCAATCTGTGATCAGTTTCACTTCTAGCAACAAAATCACCAGTCCACTTCTCTGTCACCATTAGAATAATTTTAGGGAGTAAGAACATTAAAAAAAAAAAAAATTATACCTGGTAAGTAGATATCCAAAGGAAAGCACTCAATTTGTTTGGATTTGTTGGATCCAAGGGGCTGTGATGTGCACCTGAAGAAATATCAAGAGTGGGCTTTGTCCTTCAGGTTTCTCATGACGTCATTTACATTTCTACATCACTGCCATGAGGGGTTCACTATGAAATGCTCTAGCACTTTTATCCATGTACAATATTGGGACCTCCATCATCATCCTGTAATTCCTATTCAAAGCCATCAAATGGACGCTGAGTACCTATGACGTGAAATGTTCTCTGCGATGACAGCTGAGCATGCCCAAAGCAATAGCTGGTTTATAAGGAAGCTAACGTCACTTCAGGACCCTCCCTTAAGGCAGCCCTTCCTAAGCACCCAGAAGAGTGCTGGAAGTTTGTTAACTTATTACTCAAAAAGTCTGTGAGCTTTCCACTTCTTTAACTAAACTTCTTGTCCTCCTGCACCATACCCTGGTGAGAGCGTACAAAGATTTGAGGCTTTTTGTTCTGCTTGTTTGTTTGTTTGGGTTTTTATATGGAACTGCATAAAAAGCAGGTGAGAACCCATTCCCAGTGGCTGGGAGGCGTACATGAGAGAAACGCCAACCACATGGCCAGACAGTGCTACAGACGGAGCTACGATAGCAGTCAGGGCTGAAAGGGCTCTCTGTTTTACCACCTGAGCTTCTATAGTTAAGATGCTTTCAACAGCTGACTGTTTTAAGGCTTGAGAATGGTTCGAATTAATTTAAAGAAACCAGTTGGGAAATTCTTTTTTGTTAGCAAATTGTATGATTCTAAAGTAGAAGAGTATGAATAGAATAATACACAATTTGTATAACATAGTCAGTTAAAATACTAACAGCTACCATGTGTTAACCAACGTATTTTGTGTTGAGAAATATGTTAAAAATGTTATGAAAATAAAATGCTCCTGACAAACCTATGAACTGGGCACTGTACCATGATTAACTCTCTTTTATAGAGAAATCTGGAGACTGGAAAGAGAAAACAACTTTGCAAAAGTTAAGCAATTTATGGGGCCCGGCAGGATGGCTCAGTGGTCTGAAGTGTCTGCTTAGGAAAGCTTGGGTGGCTGGCTGCAGGGACCAAGGTTAGATCCCCAGCACCACATGCTGTGCCAGCCCTGCCCCCAGGGCAGGCTGAGCCGACCATAATAAAAAATAAAAAATAAAAATTAAAAAAAGTTAAGTGATTTCAAAATCTCTTTAGAAGGTTTGAAAGGAGGGTAGAGGAACAGCAACAAAGAATCAAGTCACACCATGCACAAAGCACAAATACCAGATGATGGGTAGGCTCATTATATATACCTAGAATGTACTAATAAGCTTAATTAATTATAAAACAATTAAAAATCACTGTTTAGCTATAGTAAAGATAATATTAAAAATACCGATCTAAGATTATAAGTTTCTAAGACCATCCATAAAGAAGCAATTTAAAAACATGAATTTTTAAACTAAAGTTTTCATGTCTTTGAAACAATAATCCCACTTCTAGGAGATTACAGTAGGGAAATCATCTGAAATTATACAAAGAATTATGCCTCAAAGGCTTCTCTTCTCCTCAATATCAAGTATGTAGGTGAACAAAATATACTTTTTAATATATTTGGTGCAGGGTCTCATGATGCAACTTGGATTCATGGTGATCCTCCTGTTTTCAGCCTCCCCAGTCCTGGGATTACAGGCATGAGCCACTGTGCCTGGACTCTAAAATGGATATTTAAAATTAAAGATACATGGTTACATCAGAATGATGCGGTAAATTCATCAGTTATGATGACACAAAGTACTGACATTTTGTCTAAATGTTCACTGACTGTCATAATAAAAAATCATTAAACAAATGAAAGTCCACTTTTTAAACTAGAGCAAAGTACGTCAAACTAAGTTGTTCAATCTGGTTCTGGATTAGTTCCATCTATAGCTGAAAGCATGAATCCAAATTGTGCAATAAGACAGGTCTGAAACTCACTGTAATGATCAAATCATTAAAATAGTGAGAACATAAATGATGCCCCTTGGAAAGAGACCTCTGTGAAAAGACTTCTAAAACTAGTAAATTAATCAAAGTATCAGAATACAAAATTAACAAACAAAAATCAATAGCATTCTGGCACATCAATAATGAAGCCACTGAGAAATTGGGAAACCAATGTCACTCACAACACCACAACTGGGAAAAGATTCAACACTTAGGAATTAAACAGGGAAGCAAAAGACCTTCATAATGAACAGAACTAAAACAGAGAGAGAGAGAGAGAGAGAGAGAGAGAGAGAGAGAGAGAGAGATCAAAGAGGACATCAGAAAATGGAAAGATAGGGGCCAGGGAAATAGCTCAGCAGGATAAGTGCTTGCCTGGCAAGCTCAAGGGCCTGAGTTCAATTCTCAGTCCCACAAAACAGTGCTGCAAAACAAAGAAAATGGAAAGATAAGGTTACAGGATAGCTCAGTGGTCTAAGTGCCTACTGAGGCAAGCCTAAGGACCTGGGTTCAATCTCCAGCACCACACGCAGTGCTGGCCCTGCCCAGGGTGTGCCTAGCCAGCCCCCCAAGACCAGATGTGGTGATGCACACCTGTAATCCCAGCCTTGGAGAAACTGAAGCAGAAGGATCACTTTGAATCAGACCTGTGTAGTGAGACCCTGTACCAAATAGATTTTTGAAAAAAGAAAAAGAAAATGGAAAGATATCTCCTTTTCCTGGACAAGTAGAATAAATATTGTCAAAATGGCCTTACAACCAAAACTCATATGTAGATTTAATAGGATCTCAATAAAAATACAAACAGCATTCTTAGGACAAACAGAAAGATAAAGGGAACAAAAAAGTGTAAAATTGCAAAAGTAATCTTGGCCAACAAAATGAAGAAGTTCTCACAATCCCAGATTTCAAGTTATATTAGAAAACGATAGTAATAACAGAAAGAAAAAAATGCATGTTGTTGACACAATGTCAGACATATGAATCAGTGGAACAGAGTAGAGGATGCAGAAAAAACCTTAGGCACATTTCACCACCTAATTTTTGACAGAGATGAAAAACCTATGCCTGAGTAAAGGTTACCCCTAAAGTCTGACTCTGGGCAAACTGGTTCTCCACATCCAGAAAACTGAATCTAGATACAAATCTCTCATCTTACACTAAAATAAAATCAAGATGGATCGAAGACTTCAATATTAAAACAGAAACAAACTCATAGAGGGTAAAATAGGTAAAACTCTTGAAGACAGAGATGAAAGCAGACTTTGTGAATGGGACCTAACTACATAAGAAAAAACGTAAAGGAACAACAAGTCAAAAAGTTGCTACTCAGCAAAGGAAACAACCTACAGAATAAAGAGACACCCTACAAATGGGGAAACATATTTTCTGACTACTCTTGGGATAGAAGACTAACATTTAGAATTTCTTAAGAAGTCAAAAAAGTAACATCCTCCAAGCAACCCGATCAAAAAGAAAAAAAAAAAAAAAAAGGCAAGTGAAATAAAGAGATACTTCTTAGAAGTAGTAGCACAAATGTCCAGCACTTTGGGCCACCAGAGCCATGCACATCAAAGGCACACTGAGAGCCCATGTGCCTCCAGAAAGAATGGCCATTGTCAAGAACTGAAAAAAAAAAAAAGTGTGGTAATGCTATAGGGGAAGAGGAGACATTATTCCTTGTTGGAGGGAATGTAGATTAGTACAACCACAATGAAAACCAGTATGTTGGTTCCTCAAAAATTCAAAACAGAAGTTCCACTTGGCATGGCTGTAGCCCTCTTGACAGCCTGTCAAAAGAATGAAGGACATTATGTTCCAGCGACACGTGCACATCCACATTCGGCTCATGATAGCAAAAGTTTATAATCAACCAATAATGTCCATCAATAGATGAATAAAGCAAATGTGTTAGATGGCATACATGCAATAGAATAATGCTCAACATAAAGGAAAAATTTGGGTCATTTGTAAGAAATAGATGTACCTTGAAATTCATGAAGGCTAAGTAAAATAAATCAAAGAAGATTAAATATGACATAATTTCTCTTATAGGAGAAACCCAACATGTAAATAATATAAAGGGCAAAAATAAAAGAATATAGTAAATAGAGAATAGATCTTTTACAGATGAAAAGGGATTCTAGGGATGGAGAAAGAGTGGAGGGACGGGAGAAAGGGAAGTACAAAGCTTCACAATGTGCTGTATCTGGGCACCAATGCCCTACCATGAATATACTTGTGAGGTGGCAGAAACATTCTAAAACTGGCGAAAGTAAAAACAAACCGAATATCTTTTGATAATACCCTCTCATGCTATTTTTTAATTTCTGAAAGTTTCTCTGACTCTCCCAATCTTCCATCTCAAATTTGCTTTATATTTATACTAAAAAGATTTAAAAGTAAAGGATCCTGAAAAAACTCAACGAGTTGAGGAAGGGTCCCAAAGGACATGTGACTTGAATTGGATCTTGGCATCCTAATAAGACTTGTTAGGGGAGAGAAGAAAGGTCCTTTAAATCCAGTGCCCGAATGAGCAGAATCCTACAGTTGAGAATACCCAGGGTGCAGCTGAGCAAGTAGCCTAATCTAGTGGAATTCAGGAAAGACAGAAAATAAATTTCAAGTAATAGACTTTGGGGTCTGGATTGTTTGATAGTAATAATGATGGGTGGGCTCAGGCTTTACAGACCAGACTGACCCAGAGAACAGGGTCTCAATAGATGGAGGCAGAAGCTACTGAGTAATGAGCCAGCGGATGCTGAAGAGTGAGAGGGATGCAAGAAAGAGTGCTAGGTGTCGTTTTCAGAGCACAAAGAGATTGGCTTGAACCTAGTTTATTCACAGCAGTCCTGGCAAGGACCATATAGGCCATGAAACAAATTTACAGGAAGGATCTACAGCCACAGAACTTAATTAAAATGAGTTCCTGAAATGAAACTCATAGAACAAATTCTGGAGACACTGTGTACTACAGACTTCTTTACTGGTATCATTTTGGCAAAGGAGAAAGGCACAATTTATTTAGAAAGAAAATGACTCACATTTTATTTCACGTATTTAGTTTAAGGACAGAGTCTACAAAGAGGGTAAGTCCCAGGAGCAGTTGAGATATTGAACTCCAAAGCTGGAGTAAATGAAACGAAGTTTTCCTTATGACTCAAACAAAGCTCTGAGCCAGCAGAGGGAAAGAAAAAACAATCCATTCTGCCTGGTACCATCCGAGTTTGCTAGCAGCTACTCATTTTAAGTGTCACTTTGCAAACAGACTTTAACCAACCTTTTGGAACTTAACCAATGTATAAATATAAGTTTTGTAAAGGGAAGGCCTATCATCTACAAGGAAGTGAAAGTCAAAACCATGAGTCAGAGTTGATCCAGGGAAAGCAAACAGAAAAGAAAGTGAAATGGCCAAGAATGAAACTCTGGGAATGCTCACAGATAAGACAAAAAAGAAGGAAGACTTCCCTTCCACAACAGACTGCCTGTAACTCTGAGATGCGAGGCTGAATTAGCTCTTCGGTTCAAGCACAAGCCACCCACACTGGAACCCTAGGAAGAAAAAGCCAGAGGAAAGCAAAAATTTTCAATCTAAATTCAGAGTGTATATAGTTAGAGAGAGAAGAAAGAAAGAAAGAAAGAAAGAAAGAAAGAAAGAAAGAAAGAAAGAAAGAAAGAAAGAAAGGTCATTAAAGTCAACAGCTCTGTGACTACATATCAAAGAAGAATTTATTCCTAAATTAAAAATTATCTGATAAGAGAATAATAAGAATAATAATAAGAAAACGAAGCAGATATGCTTCAGCTTCAAGCTCAATTACAAAGACATTAAGTCTAAAGAACATGTTTACCTAGGAAGTAGCCCAATTAGCTGAAATTACCTGTAATTAAAATTGAATCTGTTATACTTCCCTTCTAAAAACACACATATAAATAGAATAACATTAAAAATAAGCTTTCTAATTTTTAAATACATATAACGTATAAAAATATTCTATACAAAATATGCATATAAATATATATATATATATATATATATATATATATATATATATATAACTTCAGTAGTTAGTACTAGGACCTGTTTTGCCTATTCCTTCTCTCTATGATTTCAGGGGAAAACAATATCAATTGAACTGTTTCTACAAGCTGCCATTTATAGTACAATGTTGCTGTCACCCAAATTAGAGTGTGCATTCTTTCTCTGGATGGCCACAGCCCAGGGGGCTTAGTCAAACTGAAGCTGAAGAAAGGGTCTAAGCTTCAAGAGTACCGGAGCCATAAGTGTGCTGTCACCAGGGGAGGTTACAGGGAAACACAGCAAGCATTCATGGAAGTAAAAGACAATGGGACTAAACACAACACAGAATTCTTAATCTTGCTTTGATACAGAGATCCAAAAAGTTAGGTTAATTTTTCTTAAATTTAACAATTACCCAAGAACTTTGGTGGACTCTGCGAAGCCTGCGGGACTCTGGTAAGCTCTCACCTTGCTTAGCCTCCAGTGTGCAGGCGTGGGTCTTCTGCTGGTGCTGCTCCAACCTTTGAAGAACTTAGGTGGACTCTGAGTGGCCTGTGGGACACAGGACAGCCGCAATCTGTGGACCCAGTGCAAGCAGACGAGGACCTTTCCTGGAGTCACTTAAGAATTTTTGCAGTGTCTGGGAAGCTTGCGGATTCTGTCTGGGTAATTACTGCAACCTTCAAAAATGCCAAAAATACAGAAGCAAAAGGCAATCTCAATCCTCTACCCACCCAGAACAAGTCCAAGAGACAAAGACAAATAAGAACTTGGAAATCACACACCTAAAATCTCTGGCGTGATAGCAACTGAAGTACAGAAAAAGTCTATCCGGCTGTAGAAGAAATAAGATCAGAAGTAATCTCTTAGGTCCAAAACGAAAGGACAACAATAGTGAAAGAATTGCTTGACACAGCTAAAGAAGACATAGGTAGAAAAACAGAGAATAGAAAAAGAATGAAAACACTAAACAAAACAAGAAAGAATTAGAATGCTTAAAACAGTTTTAAGCACATACGCAGAAAATTATGAACTCTACTGAAAGCTGGGAAAATTGCTTGAATGAAACTGAAGATACTTTCAGATCTCAAAAACAATGTGACAGCTAATGAACGTGAAATAAAAGCTCTCTTATGATTAACAAGAGGGAAGGCTCAGCAGACTAAGCACCTGCTTTTGCAAGCACAGGGCCCAGGGTTTGATCCTCAGTTCCACATGCCACCCTGGTGCCACCCCTGGGGTGGGCCAAGCTGGCAAAGGAGCCTGGGCGTGGTGGTGCATGCCTATAATCCCAGCGCTGGGGAGGCTAAAAACAGGAGGATTACTATGAGTTAGAGCTGTGTAGTGAGAACCTATTCCAAATACACAAGTGCAAAAAGAAAAAAAAAAAAAAAAAAGGAATCAGGAAATAACAAATCAGTAGCTGTAAGATGATGCAAAGAAAAATAATATAAGAATAATAGGTGTCAATGAAGCAATGGGAGACAACACAAATGATACAGAAAGACTATTAGCAGAAATACTAGCAGAAAATTTCCTAAACATCAGAAAAAAAAAAAAAAAACTGACATACAGATAAGTAAGGCTTATAGAACTCCACACAGCCATAATCACAATCAATTTACACCTAAACACATAATAATTAAGATCTCAGAAATTCAGCAAAAGAATAGATTATTAAATGCTGCTAGAGAGAAAAAACAGATTGCCTACAATGGAAAACTCATCAGAATCACTGCAGACTTCTTAACACAAGCCATGAAATCCAGAAGAGCTGGGAGTGAAATATTTCAGGTCCTGAAGGAAAATAACACCCAACCCAGGCTGATGTATGCTGCAAAACTATCTATCAAATTCATCGGCAAAATGAAATCCTTCCAGGACAATGAACAACTGAAGAAATTCATGACCACCAAACCAACCCTACAAAGATTACTGACAGATATCCTAGAAAGAGACAGGAGTGCTTACAGCTTCAAGAACAGAAAACAACCACCAAACAGAGTAAGTAATTAAAAATAGGGAAAAATTCTAGAATCTATAACAGGAAAATAACGTGAAAAAGATAAGTCAATACATATCAGTAATAACCATCAATATAAATTGCCTCAATTCACCAATCAAAAGAAACAGACTAGCAAAGTGAATTAAGAAACAAAGTCCAGGAGCTGGGGAGATAGCTCTGTGGCACAAGTTCCTGACTGGCAAATGCAAGGCCATGAATTCAAACCCTGGTCCCACAAAGAAAAAAAAAGAAAGAAACAAACAAAATCCATCAATAAGCTGCATACAAGAAACACATTTAATTCAAAAGAAAACTCACAGTCTAAAAGTCAAAGGATAGAAAACAACCTTCCATGCCTCAGAGAATCAGAAAAAAGCAGAGGTAGCTATCCTAGTTACTAACAATATGAACTACAAACCAGAAATCATCCAAAGAGATAAAGAAGGCCACTACATACTTATTAAGGGAAAACTATAAGAGGAATAAAAAATAATTATAAATATATATATATATATATATATATATATATATATATATATATACGCCTAATGTAGGAACACCATCCTACATAAGACAAATCTTAACATACGTGAAAAATCAAGTGAACAATAATACAGAAGTAATGGGGGACTTTGCATGCCACTGTCACAAAGAGATAGAACAAGTACACAAAAATTAACAACAGCAACAAAAATAACAGAACTAAGCCAAACTTGTGAAGAAACTTACTTGGCAAACCTTTATAAAGTGTTTCACCCAGCAACAACAGAATACATATTCTTCTCAGCTGCACATGTGGGACATTCTCCAAAATAACACATATACTAGCACACAGTGCACTCTTAATAAATGCAAGGAAGCTCAAATTATCCCATGTATGCGATCTGATCACAGTGCAATAAAACTGGAAATTATTGACAAAATAAACTATAAAAACACCATAGACACATGGAAATTAACAACCTCCTAAACAACCAGTGGCTCACAGATAAAACTAAAGACCAAATGAAAAAATATCTACAATCAAACAAGAATGCAGATACAACTTATTTAACCTATGGGATGCAATGCAAGCTGTCTTAAGAGGAAAATTTATAGCGGTAAATTTACACATTACGAAAGAAGAAAAAGCCCAAATAAATGATCTTATATTGCATCTCAAACTTCTAGAAAAACAAGAGCAAGTCAAGGCCAGATCCCAAAGAAGGCAAGAAATTGTAAAGATCAGAGCAGAAACTAATGCAGTGCAGATGAAGCAAACAACACAAAGAATAAATGAATCAAAGACTTGGTTCTTTGAAAGAATACATATCATTGATAAACCCCTAGCTTGGGGTTTCTTTCAAAAAAAAAAAAAAAAAGAAAGAAACCCAAATTCATGCAATAAATAATGAAAAGGGCAAAATCATTAAATACCCTAGGGAAATTCAGAAGATCATCAGTTCCTACTCCCAAAATATTTATTCTCAAGGATGAGAAATGGACAGCTTCCTAGATACATATGAAATGCCAATGCTGAGTCAAGAAGACATACAAGCTCTGAATAATCCAACACAGAGAAACGAAATTGAAATTGTGATAAAAGGCCTACCAACAAACAAAAGCCCAAGTCAGGATGGATTCACTGAATTATATGAGAAATCCAGATGACATTCAATGCCAAGTTTTCTCAGACTCTTCAGTAAAACTGAAAGGGAAGCAATTCTCTCAAATGCACACTGAAATATTACGCTGATTCCAAAACCAGAGAAAGATCCAACTTAAAGAAAAAAGAGAGGAGGATCAGTGCGAGTTCGAGACCAGCCTGGGCTACAAAAGTTAGCTCAAGGCCAGCCTCAACTGCATAGCGAGACCCTGTCTCAAAAAGACAAAAAAAAAAAAAAAAAAAAAAAAAAAAAAAAAAAAAAAAAAAAAAAAAAAAAAAAAAAAAAAAAAAAAAAAAAAAAAAAAAAAAAAAAAAAAAGAAAAGAAAAGAAAAGAGAGAGAGAACTGCAGGCCATTATCTTCTTAGTGCGAGAGCCTAAAAGGACAGGAGAAGGAGTGAAGGAACGAGATACATCTATGTATGCCAACAGGATGATTTTGGATAATTGTGTTGTACATTTCTACTGGTCTGTGGAAAGAAGCAGTCAATGCCTTGTTTTGTCTCTTTTCTTCAATCTTTTGTACTTTTTTTCTTTTTATTTTCTTATACATTTCTCTCATTTTTTTCTTGCTTCTTCCAAGTTTGCACGCATGTATCCAGTAATATGAATAACTGGTCGGAAGACAACACTGTGTGTCACAGCAAATATTGTGAAAATCATATTACTTTGTTAAGTGAAATTGCTTGTTTTAATGCTAATTTGTACTTCGCTTGAAAATTAAAAAATAAAAATAAAAAAAAATTACCCACACTTAACTGTGTTTTTTCAAATACTGTTTTAAAGAAATAAAGCAATGCCGATAAACTTGAAATTCTTATATCTAAAGTAATGCTCATTTCATTTCTCCCATCAAGGAAAATTCTACAAATGGATTTCATACTTCTGCAACCTTAAGTAAATAATCAACAGCACCAGGAACCAAGGAAGTGGAACTTAAAGTCATGCAGTACTATGAAACACCAGATTGCACCAAATTTATAAAGTCTCGAAGTGTGAAGCTCTGACGAGTTTGTAGTAGCTTTCTTTTATCTATCTGATCACAATATGATCTTGAAATTATCATTTTGGGGAGGAATCTTCCAGCATGGTATACGTATAGCATGTGTTTGCCACCATGACAGGGCAGTTCGACAACTAGGTTAAGAAAATAAACTACTCCTTCCTAAGAATTGTGCTCCCTAGACTTCACTGCTATGGCTAGGGTTAGCTCTGGACAGTGGTTCAGAGTGTAACCCTGGACGTCAGATGGCACTGGACATGTAACTGTCCGTGTAGACGCTCCCACTCCCTGTTCCCTTGCCAGGACGATCTCAAAAGCATGAGCTAGTCTGAAGGAGCCATAAATTCAAGGCAACTTGGGAATGTTGAACCCAAGATGGAGGAGAGATTCCTTGAAGAGTCACGTGAAAGCGCTAACACATTTTTCCTGAGCAACAAACACATTCCTTTGGTGTAATCACGGAGATGTGGAGGTTGCTTTTTACAGCAGCAAAACTAACATGCAACAAAATTTTCACAAATATGAAGAGAGACACAGCACATAGATACAATCTTAATAATAGGAAACTGAAAAATATCCTAATATTTATGAATAGCAAGATCAACTATTCATGTTTATTTCCAACTTAAAATATAAAAGAACATACTTTTGGCCTGCATGTGGTAATCCCAAAACATTTTCAAGAGAAACAATAAGGACCAGTTAGGGCCCGAACTTGTTTTATTAACATTCTCAGCATTTAGAGTTATTCTAACAAATGATAGTAATAAGTTAGTAAACATCTGTTTATTTATTGGTTTATTAATGGTTTATTTATAAATGCATAAATCTGTTTGAAGTTGGGTATTACAATACATAGTATATTATGCCTACTATATGTTTACATACATACATGTGCTAACAAACACCATTGTTAACATGAGTCAAAACATGTCACAGTCAAACAATACACATTGGCACTGGGTACTGTATATAATTGCGAGTACAGATGCTCAAATTCCTTCCTTTACTAGACTTTCTTTTTTTTTCTTTTTTTTTCTTTTTTTTCATTTTATGCTGGCTCAGCCTGCCCTGGGTGTGGGGCTGGCGCAGCATGTGGTACCAGGGATCGAACCATGGTCCCTGCGGCCACCTAAGCTTTCCTAAGCAGGTACTTTAGACTGCTGAGGCACCCCGCTGGCCCCCTAGATCTTCATTTTGTAAGTCATTTTCAGCTCAATCATAAAACTAACTCTATGATTCTATTCCTTCCAAATTAAACTTTCTACAAACGAGGACTTCCAATATGACCTTTGCTATTGATAGTAAATATGTTTCTTAATTCTTTAGTGCCACCATCTCCTCACTAATAAAATAATAACAATACCTACTCTATAAGTATGATGAAGATGAAATTTCATTAGTTAGTTAATATACAATGTATATAATTATATATAATGTATATAATTACATATAACATATAATTATATACATTATATTGCATATATACATACACATTATATTGCTTACAATGTAAAGTAAACTATAAATGAAGCATCAGTTACTATTAGAAGTCATAATTGTTATTACTACATTATTCTTTCTCTGGACTTTATTTATTTTTATTTATTTATTTATTTGTTTGCTGGCATTTTTTAGGGAAGGATCTACAAGCTGTTAAGGGTTTCACTACTAGATCAGACTCATAGTGATCCACCTAATATAGCCTCCCAAGAGCTGAGATTCCAGGCCCACACCACCACGCCCAGTCTCAGTTGCCATCTCAGCATGCCTCCAGAGCAGGGCCAGGACAACAGGCCCTTGGATCAAAACCCCATCCCCTGTACCTACTTGACGGTGCCTTAAACCACTAAGCTATTTGGCTGGCCCCTCTGGCCTTAAAAATCATTGTCTTTTTTTGTAAATGTTTTGTACGTGACTCACCATATATATGCCCCACAGGAGTTAACAAATGGCATGTCCTCACACTTGCTAGCTTTTTGAGGATACAGTTCAACTAGTGTTTCAGTATAAAAACAATTATAAATGAGCATTTTAGCAAACAGTTTTGCTAAAAAGCCAATGCTAACATACCTAAAATTCTGAAGTTGAATTATGAAGGAGAAACAAGAGGCATTCCGAGGCATTGCCTCCCTCTTTAGCAATCTTTTAATTCTACATTGAACTGTAAAGCTGGTGTGTGAATGTGTGTGTGTGTGTGTGTGTGTGTGTGTGTGTGTGTGTGTGTATTAACAGACCTTGCCATTAACCTTCTTAAACTATGAGATTAAGACTGTATCTTTATTTTAGCACCTTGGAAAAAAAAAAACTAACGCCACTAATGATAGTTCTTACTAAACTTTCTGAGCTCCAGGATGTCGCCCAGATTGAATTCTCCTTAACCTTCTACAAGTTATCTTTCTTTCAGTTTCTGATAGACAACTACTTAAAAATTCTATTGTACAAATAAACTAAGCTGTTCAGATTTTTAATCTTTTAGAATTTGTTATAATATTAAATTTTAATTCTTGGTATTTTTGCATAATGGTGTATTACTCAGCTATAAAAAGGACAAACTCAAGGCTTTTATACGTAAATGGATGAAAGCAGAGATAATGCTCATAAATGAAATAAGTTAGACCCACGTATGTAAACATCGTTTTGTCTCTTTAGTGTAATAACCAGAAAGATTAAATGAAATCTGAAGCATACAACAAATGCTGTAAAAAAGGAAAGAAAGTGTCCAAAGATAAGAAACAACAACTGAGATGAGGGAAAGGAAGAAGAGAAGAAAGAAAGAAAGAAAGAAAGAAAGAAAGAAAGAAAGAAAGAAAGAAAGAAAGGAGGGATGGAGGGAGGGAGGGAGGGAGGGAGGGAGGGAGGGGGGGGGGAATAACAAATACACTGTATCCACAGGACAGCTTGGATAATTGTGCTGCTGATTTCTACTGGCCTGTTGAAAGGAACAGTTGATGCTTACATTGTTTTTGTCTTCTTTTTACTTTTTGACTGACTTACTATGCTTATATCTGGCTATCTGAGCAACTAATTTGACATTTTATTTTTTTTTAATTGATTTTTGTTTTTTTTTTTTCTTGTTTCAGAACCTTTATTTGTTTATTCACTCATTTTTATGGCCGGCTCAGCCCGTCCCGAGGGCAAGGCTGGCACAGCATGTGGTGCCGGGGATCGAACCGCAGTCCCTGAAGCCGCCCAAGCTTTCCCAAGGAGGCGCTTTAGACCACTGAGCCATCCCGCCGGGCCCCTGAGCAACTAATTTGAAGATAACAATATGCAATATAACAACCATTGTTGAATTCCTATCATTTTGTTTAGTGAGATTCTATATCATTTCTAATGTTTTTTTTTTTTTTTTTCTATTTCTGTTGTCTTTAAAAATAAAAAAAAGAGCCAGGCATGGTGGCACACACCTGTAATCCCACCACTTGCGAGTCTGAGGCAGGAGGATCAGTACGAGTTTGAGACCAGCCTGGGCTACAAAAGAGAGCTCAAGA